>AVPN01000255.1:43759-67068 GCA_000695325.1 Pleurobrachia bachei | reverse complement strand
GCATAGCGCGGCTCAGATCTACCCTGGAATATACTTTTTCAGCATAGTTTGCTTAGGTTTTCCGCGCCGCGGCGCTGGAGAGCGCCCTGTTTTACCCCACTGTTCTACCCGACAAAAAATTCTGAAAAAATGCTTAAAATTCCTGAAAAATCGAAAAAATACGATTAAAGAAAAGTTTTAGGTATCTTGTGGACCTTTAAATTAAGGCTGACAAGAAAACCTCTTTTTCTCATTTCTGTCTACGCCCTACCCCGATGTCCCATTTTACACACAATCATTTTGTTTAGGGACGATATTTGTTGGTATCTCAGACGATAATTAACGGATCACCCATTATTGTTGCTCATTCCTGCCTTGATAACAAAAGTTAGTGTACTAGATTTCAACAACAATCATTATCACAGATGCCTCATCTTTTAAGGGTGTGACCCCTATGACCCCTTACTCAACAACTATTAACCTTTTAGAACAACTGCGGGGTAAAAAGATTCAGAAGGCTGGTGAAATTCTAAGCAGACACCAGAACGTTATTTGGTTGGGCGACTTCGGTGATATCGAACCAGAAATAAAGGACACTCTTCGAAATTTCAAAGTAAGATTATCATTACATTGATTTGACAACAATCACCTTTCATGATCTAAGCGCTCCTACTAAATCACCTTACATTGATTTGTTGTTTTATAACAGACATAACACTTTTTTCCCTGTCGTATCAGGATACAGAAGAGATAGCCGAGGGAAAGTACTCTAAAAGCGATAGAGTCCTGGTGAAATCAGATCGCCTAAAACCGCTGCACTACATAAATTTAAACGAAGAGTTAGATGGTAAGTCAAACCGGAACAAGATCAGTCAGTAACTCATAGATCATAGAGCCAAGCGTTTAGTAGCCATTGTGCGAGTGATCACTGGTCAGTAGTGAAGTGTGGCACTAAACACACAATTGTTTCAGATTACGTTGAGATGGAAGTCAAGAACGGAGTTGTGTGTGTGATCCAGCTTTAGCATACATTGATTTTGTAAAATTTGGGAGTTATAGGTTTTAGGTAATTTTGAACTTTAGAAACTTTAAAAGAGTTTGGTATCAAATATTTATCATGTACTCGAGTGTTTAAAATTTGTGATGACTTTTAAAAGTTATGTTGATGAGTATTTAAACTATTTTATTACTTTTTGACAAATGCTTAGTTTCTTTCTTTGAATTTTGAGGTGTCAATTGTGAGCCAGATACTGTGCGACAGATCCTAGGTCGAGTTTGTACTTTGTGAAAAGTGAGTTAACATAACTCCGAAGAACCAGGAGGTTAGATGGGAGAGCTCTTCTCTCTCAAACGATTAACGAGATTGGCTGATTGGACCCTCATTTTCATCACGAGATTAATGATTTAGTTTCCATCGCAATTCGCAACCAGACAATTGGCATCTAACGGTTGAATAACCGGTGGTCATTAAATTCCATGTTTGTCGCTTGAGGGGCTCCCGTTGGTTGCGCTTGCGAGATATAGATTTTAAAAGTGCCAAACTTAACATCATTATGATCTGTTATATTTTGCACTTTATATTAGAGTCGAAGACCAAGTTCATTCAAACTTAGAAAGAGCAGCCCGCCCTATTCACGCTAAGAAAGAGCAGGGCAGAGTCTCCCCTATTCACGCTAATAAAGAGCAGGGGCAGAGCCTCTCCTATTCATTCAGAAAGATAACATACTACCGAGATAAACGTTGTGTGAAAAACTTGTATTGTTCCATGTGCGGTGCAACAGCACAATGAAAAACACGTATTTTAAGGCATAATCTTTTCAAACTTGCGTTGGTTGGCGTTTTCCAGTCCCATTATATTTCCCAATTTCTCTGTGATAGTGGCGCTCGTAGTAAGTCAGCTCGTTTAGTGGGGAAACTATTTTCAAATACAGTCGGACCCCGATTTACCGGTCTGAAATACTGTAATGACCTACATAGTCACACGTGATTAGAAACCTACCCTAGTTTGAGCATACTGCCGGGGTTGCTGGTGACAGAAGATTGGGGTTGTTAGTTAGTGAGGGTGTGTCATGGTACGTGCACATCTCAGAATCTATTTTCACCCAATTCAATGTCTAGATGTCGGGGGTTGAAATTTGAAAATCTCGTTAATTTACGGAGAAGATACAGAAAATTGTAAAAGTTGTGAATACGGAGAAGATAAAAAGTTGTAAAAGCTTTCAGTCCCTCAACAACAATTGAAGATCAAAGTTCGCTATCTCTTCCACCCTGCCGTCTAGTCTGTTCATCCATTACTATTTTCCATTCTTTGTTAGTATCAGCACCGTTTGGGGTAGATTATAGAGTGTTTCCAGTCAGATTTGTTGTTGTCTCGTTTGTTTTTCCGTTACAAGGTTTTTTTTCTTTTTTGTTTCGTCACTTCCCCGCATCTATAGTTTTACAAGGAGTTCTTCTTTTCTTTATCCCAAGCGCTACCATATATACAAAACCCTGTAACCTAAAATAGCAATGACATGAAGCGGAATTATCTACTACTAGTGCTTATTATTGGGTTTCATGGGATCCAAGTTGAGTGTGGTGGTCTCTACTACTGCAACATAACTGAAATTGGTCCCTTTCTCACTGAGATTTGTCCACCTCTGACAGGAGATGAGATTGTATTTCGCTGTCCAAACTCGAAAGATACTTTTGCTGCCTACACGAGATATTCACAGGCACTTCGCCTGACTCGGAACATGGTGACAAAACTTTGCCCGAACGATTCAGCACACTACCAAGCTTGTCTCGTGAAATACCTCGATGATTATGATAGATTCAGCTTTTTTAATGGGTTCAATATCCGGCTGTTTGATTCTCCGCCGGTGTGCGGTCGCCTGTGCTGGAATAATGAAAGTTACGCCTACCAGTTTACGGATGACCAACACTGTCCAGAGGATTACGCAACTACAATTGTTTCAGAAGATAACTTCACGTGGTACGTCCCGCCTCGAGCCCCTCAAAACACGTTTCCTATCCCCTCAAATCTTGTGTGTGACGGAAAGTGTGACTATGTAAATGAAGACTTTCTGAGCAGGCTTTGGAGATGTGTGGACGAGATAGATTGTCACGGATTATCATATGGTGTTGTAATACCCGAGTCCGGTATTTTCCCGCTCAACATAGATTCCGACTTCATGGAAGCAACAAATATGAATTTCGAAGAGTATTGTGCACACTCTCATGAGTATGATGGAGGAGAGAGGAGATTATATCCACTGAACAACCGTACCCGCTGCTTTTACATGCTTCAATATCAACTAGTTGGAAATGAGTATGATTCAAAACGACACTATGATTATCCTTATTGTATCAATGGCCATGATCAAACCAACTGCTCCTACTCGGGGTTTGTAGCGGGACAATGCAAAGTCAATGGATTCCCCACCACCATTTCAACACATATCTTATGTGGGAGAGATATGCCGATCCTGTGCGATGACAAACTGGATGGGAAGTGTTTTACATCTGATCGTCATTGTCGCGTTCACAAACACCGACTATGTGATGGTAACAGTGACTGCAACTCAGGTGCGGATGAGAAACTTGGTGCTACTCACTAAGAGAAATTGTGAACGAAGGATGACTCAGGTAACAGCAGAGCTTCCCATTCCCTACAATTGGGTACAAGACGGCGTTGTTGATTGTGTAGGAGGAGAGGACGAGGACTTCACCAGCTGGGAGAGGTGTGGAACAGGATCTACAAACAGAGTCCGTAGGGGGAGAAAATGTAGGGACGTCTTCATTTGTGGACCGGGGGAGGCATTGAAATACCTAGAGCTGGAAGATGTTTGTGCAACTGCACCAACGTGTGGAGGAAAAGCCTGTGAGAACTCGAACCCAGTCGTTCCTTGGACAACTTTATCTGAAACTGTTGTAGGCAACAGACGGATAATACGGAGCGGATGGTGTCAACAGGGATTGGAATCCCTAACTCGAGCAATAGGTGACAAATGTGCTGGAAATGATTTCACGCATCCATTTCAAGAATTTTTCGGGAAAACCTTGACGACTCAACTGATTCTTTCGAATGTCATACACGATTGCCGCTACTTCTACGGCAAACAGTACGTCTACCGAACTTGCAGTGACCAGTGTCCTAATCAAAATTGTCCCTTGTCGAAACCAATCATTCACTCATCCTGTAGAAACATTAAGAAGCTTCGGTATTCCATTGCACAATCCGGCGTCACTGTGGTAGAAAAAGATAGGTACGGCTATCACAATGATTTCTTTGCCTGCAATACCAGTCTCTGTATTCCGTTTTCCAAGGTTTGTGATTTGGTTGACGACTGCGGGGATGGGTCCGACGAAGGGAATTGCGGAAACAGTGTAAAATGCGGAGAAAGTAAGAGATATATTGCGATAAGTCAAATGTGCGACATCACAATTGACTGCCCTGATTTTTCGGACGAATGCAACAGCAACTGCCATCGAAAGTTTATAGAAAACACGGGCACTCTAGTTTGTGCGACGCTAATGGGTATAGTCGGGACAGTCTTGAGTGGAACCCAGGTTTTCAAAAGCGTTTTAATTGACGAGCCTTCCAAGAAGGATAGTCAGCTTGTCAATAAAGTGTTTTCCACCCCCATTGCACTTGGTGACCTCCTCACCTCAACCTACCTACTGATTCTGGCCGCATTTCACTGGGTTAACCGAGATAGTTTCTGTGAGAAGCAGCTAGCTTGGGTCAGCAGCTGGGCTTGCAGGATCCTGGGAATGTTGAGCACAACGAGCACCACCATCACCTCTCTCTCCATGGCTACAGTCAGTCTATTTAAGCTCCAGGGGGTGAGACGTGGCATACGATTCCGGAGATCCAAGGATATTAGCCCGAAATTTAAGAAGAAAGTCTTCCTAATGGTTTTAGGTATCAAATTTATGGCAGTTGGTTTTGCTGTTGCCCCAATTATTCCCGACTTTGAGGATGGCTTTGTAAACGGGCTTATCTACGAGGACGCTGCTCAGCTCTTCCTGGGAGTGATGACGAAAGAGAAGCTCCTGTCGATCATCCAGGGATACCATGGTACCAGGATGATCACCAGATCCGAGAGTAGACTCTCCTGGTAGAGGATTTAGGAGTGTGGTGAGCAGCATGTTTACTGTGGATAACGGAGGAGTACAGCACAGGAAGTTATCCTTCTATGGAAATGACCCGATCTGTCTCTTTAAGTTCTTTGTCCTACCAGATGATCCCCAACTAGTATTTGTATGGTCGTACATTTCTCTGCAGTTCATGTGTTTCCTAACCGTGGCTGTCTGTCACACTCTCATTGGGATTTTGGTAACCCGGAATAACATAGCCGATAGCAATCTTGCCTCAAAGCTTAACGGGAAAATAATGCTGATTTGCCTCACGGATTTCTGCTGCTGGATGCCCTTCCTGATTTGTTGTGCCCTCCATACGGCCGAGGTGGTGGATATGTCGCCGTGGTACCAAGTTTCACTCACCATACTGTCAATAAACTCGGTGATCAACCCACTGCTTTTCAAAACTTTTCAACACTACTTTAAACAAATTAATTTGAGGTGCGGCAACCCCTAGTGTTCAACTGGCTCTCTTCGGAGGCCGGTAACACTTCCTTTTGGTCTGCCTTCCCATCGGGAGGGCGATAATAAATCGAAAATAATAACAAACTGACTGCTGTGTTCTGTGTGTCGTCATGTGTGTTGTGTGATGTTTCCCTCACTCTCAGAGAGTGTGTATGAGGCTGTATTAGCATTCAATTATGAGAGTTTCCCTCCGCAAATTCAGTATATATCGGGAGACGTGTAATTTGAAGAAAGAAGAAGGTATAAAGGCGCTCGGAATTGATGAATGTCGGATACGGCCATACTCGGTTGAATGCACCCGATCTCGTTCGATCTCGGAAGTTAAACAACCGCAGGCCGGGTTAGTACTTGGATGGGTGACCGCCTGGGAATCCCCGGTGCAGTATCCTTTTTTCAACTTTTTTGGCAAATTAATCAATAAGGTCACCCACATTTTTGGTGACTTTTTAGGTGAATTTCTAGGTCATTTTGGTGACTCTGACAGCTTGAATCTCTCTGTGAGAATCTCACAGTTTTGTGAGGAGTTACTGCTGCTGCAGCAGAACTGGTAGAGCTTATTAGATCACGTGACCGGGTCACGTGGTACGCTGCTCGTAGTTGAATTATTCCATATTCGGAAAGGCCACCTACACGTGACTCGTGGCGTACTGGGGGATGGGAGGGAGGTCCGAGACTCCATCAGCAGTTTCAAACTTTTCAACACTACTTTAAACAAATTAATTTGAGGTAAGCTGAGTTCTAGTGTTCAACTGGCTCTCTTCGGAGGCCGGTAACACTTCCTTTTGGTCTGCCTTCCCATCGGGAGGGCAATAATAAATCGAAAATAATAACAAACTGACTGCTGTGTTCTGTGTGTCGTCATGTGTGTTGTGTGATGTTTCCCTCACTCTCAGAGAGTGTGTATGAGGCTGTATTAGCATTCAATTATGAGAGTTTCCCTCCGCAAATTCAGTATATATCGGGAGACGTGTAATTTGAAGAAAGAAGAAGGTATAAAGGCGCTCGGAATTGATGAATGTCGGATACGGCCATACTCGGTTGAATGCACCCGATCTCGTTCGATCTCGGAAGTTAAACAACCGCAGGCCGGGTTAGTACTTGGATGGGTGACCGCCTGGGAATCCCCGGTGCAGTATCCTTTTTTCAACTTTTTTGGCAAATTAATCAATAAGGTCACCCACATTTTTGGTGACTTTTTAGGTGAATTTCTAGGTCATTTTGGTGACTCTGACAGCTTGAATCTCTCTGTGAGAATCTCACAGTTTTGTGAGGAGTTACTGCTGCTGCAGCAGAACTGGTAGAGCTTATTAGATCACGTGACCGGGTCACGTGGTACGCTGCTCGTAGTTGAATTATTCCATATTCGGAAAGGCCACCTACACGTGACTCGTGGCGTACTGGGGGATGGGAGGGAGGTCCGAGACTCCATCAGCAGTTTCAAACTTTTCAACACTACTTTAAACAAATTAATTTGAGGTAAGCTGAGTTCTAGTGTTCAACTGGCTCTCTTCGGAGGCCGGTAACACTTCCTTTTGGTCTGCCTTCCCATCGGGAGGGCAATAATAAATCGAAAATAATAACAAACTGACTGCTGTGTTCTGTGTGTCGTCATGTGTGTTGTGTGATGTTTCCCTCACTCTCAGAGAGTGTGTATGAGGCTGTATTAGCATTCAATTATGAGAGTTTCCCTCCGCAAATTCAGTATATATCGGGAGACGTGTAATTTGAAGAAAGAAGAACCGTCTCCTGCTGCTAATAAGGTTCTCCCGAATCACATGTTCCGTATAGTGTCACATATACATCACCATCATTGAAATTTGTTAGTGGTTTTGTAAGTGGTTTTGTTAGCACTTTTGTTAGCACTTTTATTAGTGCTTTTGTTAGCACTTATGTAAGCACTTTTGTTAGCGGTTTTATTAGTAGTTTTGTTAGTGGTTTTGTTAGTGGTTTTGTTAGTGATCGGGCTTCTCTAACAGACCGTCTCCTGCTGCTAATAAGGTTCTCCCGAATCACATGTTCCGTATAGTGTCACATATACATCACCATCATTGAAATTTGTTAGTGGTTTTGTAAGTGGTTTTGTTAGCACTTTTGTTAGCACTTTTATTAGTGCTTTTGTTAGCACTTATGTAAGCACTTTTGTTAGCGGTTTTATTAGTAGTTTTGTTAGTGGTTTTGTTAGTGGTTTTGTTAGTGATCGGGCTTCTCTAACAGTGCCCCGTTTACAATGTTCCAAAACACATCTCGGATTTGCTGGTTAATAAAAATTATAAATATGCACAATATTTACAGGATGATATTTCGTCTCAATTGTCATTGTCATCATTCATATCTTTGTCAGATTGCTACGCGGAGCGAGGGTTACGAAAGTAACAATCATGTCTCTGGTCAATTCACATTCCGTGTCTTCCCCCATCCCCTGACCAAGTGAGTCCAATACATAACAAGGATTGCAAGTTGCCAATCTTCTCTCTGTCAAACATCACATCACAAGTTCACAAAGTATTGTCTGTGAAGGGGCACATAACTCAACTCCGACACGTCAAATGGCACATGAGGCCCCTCTTTGATAAACAGAGACAGTGCTCCCTGGGACGCCACCCCACTAGCAAAGTTTGATCTCTCTATGATCTCAGCCCTGGTTACCAGATCGTGTGCAAGCTGGGGTTCTGATCCAACCAACACCTGAAAGTAGGGGGAGGGTTTAGTTAAAGGGTTACAGGGTACACGAGAGAGACAGGAGAGGGTTCATAATGCACATAGTTGGAACAAGAGGGAGAGGTAAGGAGGGCAAGGAAAAGAGTTTCACCACATACCGGCCAGATGTGATTCTTCAACACATCCTCTAGGTGTTTTCTCATGTACTTTGGATCTCCCTTGTCTGCCCTTCTTAGTTCACTTGTCTTCTCAGTGTAGAACCGCTTGAATAGGTCCATCAATACCGGCTGGTCAGCCATCTGGAGGGGGAGGGAGTTGTGGTAAGGGGGAAATAAAAAGGGGTATTAGATAGGGCTAGAGAGGGAGATAAAGGGACGGAGCAAGATGGAGCAAGGGGGAGCAAAAGTGAGAGATACATGTTTTTGAATGACGGTATAAAATAGTAGTGAGAGTGGATCGCTAGTACCTGTAACATGAGAGCAATAGTTGGGTTGAACTTCACACCGTTTTGAGATGACTCATTATCTTTCAGCAGGACTTCCCCAATAACACGACGAAACAGGGACACTGTCTTGATATTCAGGGTTGAGGTCAGGATTGTGCTGGGTAGAGTTGAAACCACCTGAGTTGTAAAGAGGGTAGCATGGTGAGTTAGACCCTTTCTGATAGCCCACACAAGATATATCAATAGGCAAGCCGGCGGTAGTAAAATAGTTACAAATTTTACTCAAGTTTAAAAAGCTATTTACGTTGTGTTTGAAGCGAGATATTGAGCTGATATTGATTGATATTTGGGGTTTTTTAGTTCGACCAAAAGTGTTTTTGCTCTGCCAAGTATCATCAATCTCAATGTTCGGTTCAAATGCTCCCCCACCATACAACGGAACTGCCTGCAAGAACATTACTGTCAACAAAACTGAATCTAATTAGCAGATAACGATAACTTTGTATCATACAGAATTCAGAAAATGATGACTATGGTTACCTCTGTATTACCTGTGATTTATTTGGTACGAGATTTCCATTACTCAGGAACAGGGGTACAAAGGTCCACCCTACACAGGCTTCAACGACCTCCCCGTTCTCTCCGTTCTTGTACACACAACACACCTGGGTCGGGTTTTCAGTTCAGTACAAAATTAGCAGATCACTCGTATGCAAAAACTACAAATCACTAATTAAGTGACCCTTAGTGGCCCCTTCTCCTCCCACCTACCTCCATTAGAATTCCCACGTTGGCATCGCTGGATTCGATCCTACAGATAACTTTAGGAGAGTACCAGGAGGTACTAGGTGACCCTCTAGCGGAGGACCCTTGGAACCGCCATGTAGACGGGTCCGTTGGGGCCCACGTGCATTGTACTGTGTGGGCGTTACTGAGCAGGATGGACTGAGCTGACATCCGCGTAGTAACCGCCATGTGTACCTGGGGATGGGTCAGGGTATTAGAAATAGGTGGGATTAGTGGAGTTGTTGTGAGTACAGATCATGAGGTGTAAAGATTTTAATGGAAACAGACGTCATACAGATACGACAGCAATTTGTAGGAGACAGACAGACAAATATGGAATGGCTCACTCTACTAGTATAGTACTGACAGACAAACAGAAACACCTACCCGTCTAGCAACAATCTGAGCGTTAGGTTTAGGTGGAGGAAGGTTCCTGATAACATTTAGGGTTATAATCCTGTTAATTCCAGAAACAGGAACAATGTTCCCCTTCCTCATATCCCAATGGAGATCTTTGAAGGATATACAGGTGATGGAGAGACGGGGGTGCAACCATGTGCTCAACAAGTACAGACTGCTTTCTGGAGGGAATATTGATCATTGAACTATTGAAGTTTGGACACGAATGATCAGGTGATATTAGGGGTTCAATCTCAAAAGACGAATAAGGCAATGAATGCCCAACACCGTTTTGCGCTGGAATGCGATTTTTATTATTATTATTAAATCTAGTATCAATTTACATCAATACATATCACTTCTTTTTGTAAGTTAATAGGATTAAGCCACTTCAGATATTCTATATAAAATATAGGCTGTAGATATACTGGGAGATAAACAGAGTATAAATAATGATTAATGATTAATATGTTAATAAGTTAATTAATTATGAATAATAAATAAAATAGCGGAATACACATGCTCAGACACAGACTCACATCCTCACTGAACATTCACCAAAAACCCTCTAAAAAACAGTTATACAGAATTCCAAAAACATACACATACACCCTCATTCCCTCTTGCACGCTCACGCACACACAAACATACACACACACACACACACACACACACACACACACTCACACACATACACACGTGCACACACAACCACACACACACACTCTCCTTGTCAAATATACAATTACAAGACCAGAGATCACCTGCTACTCCTGAAGGAGAGCCTCAACAAAGCGATCCCGAACATACCATACCATCTACTCCTGAACAAGACGATCCCAAACAAAGCAATGCTCAGATACTTGACAGGGCCGAATGCGAGCCGCAAGCGTAAGCCGAAGAATGGACAGATTGCGTAGCATAGGGATCCCTAATAAGTTGTGACTTGTCACTGTTGTCTTGCGGAGTGAGTTATGTAACTTGTCATGGCATCAACAAACGGACACAAACGGACACTGGGGTCTCCGGCCTCAGCCCTCAGTCGAACATCGGAGCCGAAAGGTGCAAGTTAGAAACATGTTCAGGAAAAAAGGTTTCAGTTTTAAAAGTTGTGGTAAATTTTACAGGTTGGATTTAAGTTATTATTCCATGCGCAAGTGAACACTGAGTGCTGAAATATGTACTTTTCATTGAACTCATAGCTCGCGCGTTCCATTTAACACTCGAAGTGTGGCTTGTTTTGTGACAAGATGTGCCAACAACGAAGTTTTGACCGCTTTAAGTTCCAAAACACATGGATTTGTTGGTTAATAAAAATAATAAATATGCACAATATTTACAGGATTTACTTTGTCTTAATCGTCATTGTCATCATTCATGTCTCTGGTCAATTCAAATTCCATGACGTTCACCCCTGACTCCTTCACCGAGAGAGTCCAACACCAGGCGCCTTCAATATTCTCTCTGTCAAAAATCACATCACAAGTTTACAAAGTATTGTCTGTGAAGGGGCACATAACTCAACTCGGATACATCGAATGGCACATGAGGACCCTCTTTGATGAACAGGGACAGTGCCCCCTGGGACGCCACTCCACTTGCAAAGTTAGATCTCTCCACTATCTCAGCCCTTGTTACTAGATCGTGAGCAAGCTGTGGTTCTGATCCAACCAAAACCTGAAAGGGGGATCTTTAGTTACAGGGTACAGGGTACACAATGGAGGGAGTTCAGTGTTCACTAACCACATGAGTTGAAACAGTCGGTGAAACTTGGAGAATTAGGAAGATAAACAATAAAGCTGTTTATGACTTAAAATAGTTGTACAATGCCACACATACCGGCCAGATGTGATTCTTCAACACATCCTCCAAGTGTTTTCTCATGTACTTTGGATCTCCCTTATCTGCCCTCCTTAGCTCACTCGTCTTCTCAGTGTAGAACCTTTTGAAGAGGTCCATCAGTACCGGCTGGTCAGCCATCTGGAGGGGGAGTGAGTTGTGGTAGGGAGGGAGATGAATGGAGGGAGAGGGAGGAAGAGGGAGCAACAGTGAGATTGAATTGCACGCAGTACCTGTAACATGAGAGCAATAGTTGGATTGAACTTCACACCGTTTTGAGAGGACTCATTATCTTTCAGCAGTACCTCCCCAATAACACGACGAAACAGGGACACTGTCTTGATATTCAGGGTTGAGGTGAGGATTGTACTGGGCAGAGTTGAAACCACCTGAATAGAGGGGTAGCATGGTGGGTTAGACCCTTTCTGACAGCACACAGAAATACTTTGGCCAAGCTGTATTATAATGGTGGATTGCGAAACCCTATTAAATTCGTCGACTGTGGCGGTTTGTTGCAAGTTATTTACGTTGTGTTTGAAGCGAGATATTGAGCTGATATTGATTGATATTTGGGGTTTCTTAGTTCGACCAAACGTGTTCTTGCTCTGCCAAGTATCGTCAATCTCAATGTTCGGTTCAAATGCTCCCCCACCATACAACGGGACTGCCTGAAGGTTCATTATTGTCAACAAAACTGCATCTAAAAAGATTAGTAGATAATAAATCATAATCCAATAACTTTGTCTGACACAGAAACTTATAACTAAGGTCACCTTGGTATATTACCTGTGATTTATTTGGTACGAGATTTCCATTACTCAGGAACAAGGGTACAAAGGTCCACCCAACACAAGCCTCAACAACCTCCCCATTTTCTCCATTCTTGTACACACAACACACCTGGTAGGTCAGGTCATCAGATGAAGTTCAGTACAATAGTAGCAGACCACTCCTTATTCTTCTCCTCCAAACACCTACCTCCATTAGAATTCCCACGTTGGCATCACTGGACTCGATCCTGCAGATAACTTTAGGAGAGTACCATGATGCACTGGGGGACCCTCTAGCGGAGGACCCTTGGAATCTCCACGTTGAGGGGTCCGTTGGGGCCCACGTACACTGTACTGTGTGGGCGTTACTGAGGAGAATGGATTGGGCGGACATCCTTGTAGTAACCGCCATGTGCACCTGGAGATGGGTTAGGGGATTAGTGGAGTTGTTAGTTGTGAGCACAGATCATGGCTGTGATGTAAAAAGACGTCAGACAGATAAAAAAAGCAATTTATACATAAGACAGAATTACCCACCCGTCGAGCAACAATCTGAGCGTTAGGTTTAGGTGGAGGAAGGTTCCTGATAACATTTAGGGTTATAATCCTGTTAACCCCAGAAACAGGGACAATGTTTCCCTTCCTCATATCCCAATGGAGATCTTTGAAGGATATACACGTGATGGAGAGACGGGGGTGCAGCCAAGTGCTCAACAAATACAAACTGCTTTCTGGAGGGAATATTGATCATTGAACTATTGAAGTTTGGACACAAAGGGAAGTTAGAGTAGAATAAAGATCGGGATGGAGGGGGGTGAAGTCTGAATTATTGGTTCAAAGATAGACTTTCCAACACTGTTCGTTACCTTTCATGAACTGAGAGATAGTAGAAGGCCTAGATCCACTATTCAACACTTGCCCACTTCTCAATCTCTCAAACTTCTCATCTCGTTCCACAGTGTCCTGCTTCCTCCTCCTTGTAGGTACATCATAGTTGGTCACCTTGACAAAATTACTGGGGATGAGACCCACTAGTCCTGTCTCCAGGTTTTCAGCTTCCCACCACCCATCTCTTCGCTGGCTCCGGATCACTAACTTGTCACCCTTTTTAATTGAGAGATCTCCTGATTCCTGAAGGGCAAAACATATTTAGAGTTTTGCTGTAACTATGGCAACCAGCCTTATTACAGTTGTAGCTAAGTTGTTACCATGGCAACCAGATCATTTGAACCTACCGCTGCATTGTAATTTCCAATCGCCTCACAAACAACACTATTGAATGTGCTGCTAGGTTCACTGGTCTCTGTGTATTCATCCTCCTCATCCTCATCTTCCTCTTCATCCTCCTCAATATCTACATCTGAATGTTAGGTGGATATACCTATTAAAGACCCAGAGAATCAGGTGGGTGTTAGAGACACAGAGACGGGTTAAAACACCCTCACCGTAGAAATGAAGGGTTAGAATACAGGGAAATAGGTGGATACTGGATATATTAGGGACCATATTTGGTGAGATTGTTACACGCAAGATGTGACGTGCATGATGTTGTTGTCACGCAAGATGTACAACTTGGCAAACAACTTACCTTCTTCATAATCATCTTCGTCATCCTCCTCATCATCTTCTTCTTCATCTTCCTCCAAGGTCACGTCATCTTCATCATCGTCCTCCATGTCTTCAGTCTCAATCTGATGGAGATGGAAATGAAACTTAGTTGAATCATTATCATATCTACTGAATAGGTTCAAAATTCAACATTTATCGTATCCATATTCCACACCTGTGACTCGTCATCTTCAGCCTGTAAGGACCTAAAGTAGTCCGTCTCATCTGCGTGTGGGTTCAGCCTGTCAATAATTGTAACAAGAGGTGCCAGGATCTTTTCAACTCTTTTCACCTCTTCCTCTTGTTTTGCCATTTCTAATTTCCGTTTGTGAGCCGTTAGACCTTTGTAGTGGTCCCGTGCAGCACCCAACATTTTCTCCTTCTGGAGAGAGAGAGAGAGAACTGTTATAAGGGAGATCAGATATGTATTGTGAGAATCGATAAAGAAATGGAAAGTTCATGCTAAAATGTCTTAAAATTAAATCCCAACTCACGAGTTCAGTGTTATTATCTGCTATCTGGAAGTTTTGAAGTTGTTTATTGGAAGCCTTCACAAAGCGGTCCACTTTCCGAGCCAACTCATCTGTCTCCTCGATAAAACGCTTCTGCATGGCCTACAATTAGTTATCAATGAAAACATAAGTAATAAAGGTATGGAGTAGTTTGACAGCTGCTAGGTCTCATAGCGGCTATTGTGAGGGATAACTTGGCCAATGTCAAGGATTGTTTGATAGGTGGATATTAGGATAGCGAACCTACCACAATAGGATCGATATCTGATTCAAGTGAGAGCTGAGATTTGGTCTTGATGATGGTGATTGGTGATGGTGGTACTTGTGTTGGTGGTTTTGGTGGGAGTGAGGAGGTGAATCTTGGTTGTGATTCTAGAGATATAGTTTTAGTAACACAGCAACATTCCGCAAATCTACATGTAATACATCGTGCCATGACAGTTTCATTCACCTAAGGGGTTAATACTTAGAAGAGTGTGTTATTCCGTAGCGATCAAAAATTGTGAGCTGGTGAGGCATAGCAATTAGTAAATTGGCAAGTGGCAACTCCGACCGTGCCTCGTTTTAGTAAAAACAAAAATCTGATTGTGAATCCCGTGTGTTGGGAATTTTCGCTTTTGATTTAAACTAATTTAAAGGTCGCTAGATAAATCTTAACGGTCCTCAAACAGATAGAACGCTGAACGTTCAAATATCAAAAAGCAAAAAAAAAGAATCTACATCTGAATGTTAGGTGGATATACCTATTAAAGACCCAGAGAATCAGGTGGGTGTTAGAGACACAGAGACGGGTTAAAACACCCTCACCGTAGAAATGAAGGGTTAGAATACAGGGAAATAGGTGGATACTGGATATATTAGGGACCATATTTGGTGAGATTGTTACACGCAAGATGTGACGTGCATGATGTTGTTGTCACGCAAGATGTACAACTTGGCAAACAACTTACCTTCTTCATAATCATCTTCGTCATCCTCCTCATCATCTTCTTCTTCATCTTCCTCCAAGGTCACGTCATCTTCATCATCGTCCTCCATGTCTTCAGTCTCAATCTGATGGAGATGGAAATGAAACTTAGTTGAATCATTATCATATCTACTGAATAGGTTCAAAATTCAACATTTATCGTATCCATATTCCACACCTGTGACTCGTCATCTTCAGCCTGTAAGGACCTAAAGTAGTCCGTCTCATCTGCGTGTGGGTTCAGCCTGTCAATAATTGTAACAAGAGGTGCCAGGATCTTTTCAACCCTTTTCACCTCTTCCTCTTGTTTTGCCAATTCTAGTTTCCGTTTGTGAGCCGTTAGACCTTTGTAGTGGTCCCGTGCAGCACCCAACATTTTCTCCTTCTGGAGAGAGAGAGAGAGAACTGTTATAAGGGAGATCAGATATGTATTGTGAGAATCGATAAAGAAATGGAAAGTTCATGCTAAAATGTCTTAAAATGAAATCCCAACTCACGAGTTCAGTGTTATTATCTGCTATCTGGAAGTTTTGAAGTTGTTTATTGGAAGCCTTCACAAAGCGGTCCACTTTCCGAGCCAACTCATCTGTCTCCTCGATAAAACGCTTCTGCATGGCCTACAATTAGTTATCAATGAAAACATAAGTAATAAAGGTATGGAGTAGTTTGACAGCTGCTAGGTCTCATAGCGGCTATTGTGAGGGATAACTTGGCCAATGTCAAGGATTGTTTGATAGGTGGATATTAGGATAGCGAACCTACCACAATAGGATCGATATCTGATTCAAGTGAGAGCTGAGATTTGGTCTTGATGATGGTGATTGGTGATGGTGGTACTTGTGTTGGTGGTTTTGGTGGGAGTGAGGAGGTGAATCTTGGTTGTGATTCTAGAGATATAGTTTTAGTAACACAGCAACATTCCGCAAATCTACATGTAATACATCGTGCCATGACAGTTTCATTCACCTAAGGGGTTAATACTTAGAAGAGTGTGTTATTCCGTAGCGATCAAAAATTGTGAGCTGGTGAGGCATAGCAATTAGTAAATTGGCAAGTGGCAACTCCGACCGTGCCTCGTTTTAGTAAAAACAAAAATCTGATTGTGAATCCCGTGTGTTGGGAATTTTCGCTTTTGATTTAAACTAATTTAAAGGTCGCTAGATAAATCTTAACGGTCCTCAAACAGATAGAACGCTGAACGTTCAAATATCAAAAAGCAAAAAAAAAGATTGGCAAACGCTGCTAGCACGCGCGATGGGATAAGGCAGCGCTTTTCAAAAAAAAAGAAAAAGAAAAAGTGAAAAAGGAGAAACGAAAAACTCACAGAACTCAGAATTTCAAACTTAAAGCGCGGCGCGCGCAGCGTTGTACCAAATTTATTTCGCCGAATACATTAAATATCAAAATCTGCATCGCTTAAATTAAATTAAAGGTTCAGAGTTTTGAATAAAATTTATTATTTTGTCGTCTCGAAAGTTTTTAAATTTGTCCAAACCAAAAAAATGAGTAACTTGGCCTTTTTCGTTGCTTCCGTGTACAATGAATTAGTGATATCTATCGTTAGGTGCCAACGTGGATAGAATCTGTCTATGCAAATTAGCAGTTAGGTTGACCATGCTTTTTAAAAGAAACAAACTCCGCCGCCACGGCGGCCTGGCACCGCCAAATGTATGCTTCTTCTTCCCCTTAATTGCTATTTATTGTAGCTAATATCCTATCGTGAATCTATGTTTTCTCTTTTGTGTAGACAGTAATGGAGTGTCAGACGGTGGAGGACAGTTTCTCTGCAATTCAAGAGATCCTCTCGCACTATCGGATTCACACCCCTCGCCATGAGTTTGGGCCTCGTTCTATCAAACAAGATGTTTCTTTTGTAAGTAATAATATAAATCAAAATATCAAATAATATAAATCAAGTAAATGTTTATCAATATACCGCCGCTCAACTCGTAAATTGAAGTTAATGATTGTTTCTCAGATGAATCAAGTGTTTACTCGATTACAAATGAAAGTAGAAGAGGTGAGGATGGACAGGCAGCTACAAAACTACATTGAAAAGCTAAAACCGTTACTGAGATCAGGTATGTCATCAAAATTATTCGACAATTTTATGTCTTCGACCTTCGTATTTCCCACCAACTTTATGTGCTCGTATTCAGTCTACATATTCTCTTTGACTCCTCTCTGACTCTTTCCCCCCCGTGTTTCAGTTCAAATGCAGAAGCATCTAAAGGAGAACATGATGAAGATTCACAAAGCTGGAAGGAGAGACACAGTAGGAGCACAGAAGCTAACTATCCAACACATTTGCAATGATATTGGTGAGTGTGTTAACATGCGTTGTAATTAATAATCTGCCCATAATAGTATCAGTACAAGTTTTAGACTCCTCGGGGCCGTTTGAGTTATATGTTTTGCCTTGTCCGAAAATCAACATTATTATTACAGGATTAAAGTACGTAGAGGGTAATGAGCTGACTGCCTACATTAGTTTTGATGCCAATGAGTTTTACCTTGATCTAAAGTTCCCCCCTAATGTGAGTTATACTTGTGTTCATGTGTGTTATAATCAATTCTATTTACTCGACCCTGTTTCCCCACACCCCTGGGAACAAAACAAATTCTGTGTTACTTTGGGTTATACCATTCTCTCATCTGCTGTTATTCCACATAGGACGGGGCAGGCGGTGCAGTGGTTACTCTGGTGAACAAGGGTCAACCAGAGACACAACCCGAAATATCAGAAACCCTGAAATCGGGAGATTTTGAGGCCTTCACAGCTCATCTAAAGGGTTACATTGGCGTGTTTAACATTCCCACTGAGCCTCGGGTTAGAACAGCACTCCTTTCAGCACTTAGGTACACGTTCAGTTTAATGTTTTTATATTGATGAAATAAAAGTTTTTATACCTTGATTTTAATGTTTGTGGGCTAGGTTTATTTCCCTTCTTTACACACGTTTATCCTTCCGCCAGAGCACTAGAACGAGATTTACTAAGCATGGTCTCATCACCTGACTTGACACGTGAGACGATCAACACCTCTCCAGTTGGTCATGTTATTGGGTCGCGTGGTGGTCTCGGTGCTCGCATTCTATATCACCATAGTAACGGAGATACCGCTGCCAAGTTAGAGGAAGATGTTTTGATAAAGGAGTCGAGGGAGGTGGTGATTGGAGTTGAGTGTGCCGCTGTGAACCAACTAGCCACTGAACCACTTCATATCACTAGCAATGAGTTCAAACAACGGGATCAATCTAACTCTGGTGAATAAACCTAAACTTGTATTCCACAGCTTTCAGCAGCAGCTAATTTATCTCAAAACCCTTCTAAATTTTTCTAAAATTTCTAATAATAATAATAACATCTCCCATACCCAGAATATCTAGAGGCATGTTTTGTGGCCAGATTAGGAACACCATTGGTAATAACAGTTGATAGAATGAACAAGTTGCTGAAGAAACTTGGCAGTAGGAGTCAGATTAAAACTAGTGGAATTCAAACAACACTTCTCTCCCTTCTTTTACCAAAAGGGTTCGTGAGAATATGTCATCTTGATGCGCTCAATAATTTGTGCCTTAAAACAAGGTATTGAACCGTGGATCACTAATCACAATAACCAATTACAACCAGTGTTATTACTTCAGTAACCATTATTCTTCTCGTTCAGGGAGAGCAAAGTGCTCACCCATGAAAAGTTGAAGCACGACTACTACCTTCCTCAAGACACCACTAAAGCAATCACAGTACACCGCATCCCCTTTGATCATCCTACACAGGTGACTCAATTAGACCAAAACAGAAACCCTGCAGCGATGAGTCTTTGTGTTTTATCTCAAATAACATTTAGTCTCTTTCCTGCGATTTTGGCAGGTCAAAAAGTCTCGTTTTACTAATATCACCCATTTTCAGATCCCGTTCATTGTTGATGCTCTACGGCAGCAGGAGCTAATCAACACCCTCATTCTGAGCTGCAAATACAAAAGCGACCGTAGCAACGAGAACTCCTCCCCTAGCAACACCAAGACCACCCCTACCCCTGATCGTATCACAGTGGACATATCCCTAGTCTCGGGGGACTCTATCGAGTGCATGTTTGCTCATCCCCGCATACCAACTCTCTCCGTAGTCACATTCGATATCGCTCCCTCCTCTGTCTCTGTGCTAACTGCGGACACTCCCGTGTTTCAGTTCAAATGCAGAAGCATCTAAAGGAGAACATGATGAAGATTCACAAAGCTGGAAGGAGAGACACAGTAGGAGCACAGAAGCTAACTATCCAACACATTTGCAATGATATTGGTGAGTGTGTTAACATGCGTTGTAATTAATAATCTGCCCATAATAGTATCAGTACAAGTTTTAGACTCCTCGGGGCCGTTTGAGTTATATGTTTTGCCTTGTCCGAAAATCAACATTATTATTACAGGATTAAAGTACGTAGAGGGTAATGAGCTGACTGCCTACATTAGTTTTGATGCCAATGAGTTTTACCTTGATCTAAAGTTCCCCCCTAATGTGAGTTATACTTGTGTTCATGTGTGTTATAATCAATTCTATTTACTCGACCCTGTTTCCCCACACCCCTGGGAACAAAACAAATTCTGTGTTACTTTGGGTTATACCATTCTCTCATCTGCTGTTATTCCACATAGGACGGGGCAGGCGGTGCAGTGGTTACTCTGGTGAACAAGGGTCAACCAGAGACACAACCCGAAATATCAGAAACCCTGAAATCGGGAGATTTTGAGGCCTTCACAGCTCATCTAAAGGGTTACATTGGCGTGTTTAACATTCCCACTGAGCCTCGGGTTAGAACAGCACTCCTTTCAGCACTTAGGTACACGTTCAGTTTAATGTTTTTATATTGATGAAATAAAAGTTTTTATACCTTGATTTTAATGTTTGTGGGCTAGGTTTATTTCCCTTCTTTACACACGTTTATCCTTCCGCCAGAGCACTAGAACGAGATTTACTAAGCATGGTCTCATCACCTGACTTGACACGTGAGACGATCAACACCTCTCCAGTTGGTCATGTTATTGGGTCACGTGGCGGTCTCGGTGCTCGCATTCTATATCACCATAGTAACGGAGATACCGCTGCCAAGTTAGAGGAAGATGTTTTGATAAAGGAGTCGAGGGAGGTGGTGATTGGAGTTGAGTGTGCCGCTGTGAACCAACTAGCCACTGAACCACTTCATATCACTAGCAATGAGTTCAAACAACGGGATCAATCTAACTCTGGTGAATAAACCTAAACTTGTATTCCACAGCTTTCAGCAGCAGCTAATTTATCTCAAAACCCTTCTAAATTTTTCTAAAATTTCTAATAATAATAATAACATCTCCCATACCCAGAATATCTAGAGGCATGTTTTGTGGCCAGATTAGGAACACCATTGGTAATAACAGTTGATAGAATGAACAAGTTGCTGAAGAAACTTGGCAGTAGGAGTCAGATTAAAACTAGTGGAATTCAAACAACACTTCTCTCCCTTCTTTTACCAAAAGGGTTCGTGAGAATATGTCATCTTGATGCGCTCAATAATTTGTGCCTTAAAACAAGGTATTGAACCGTGGATCACTAATCACAATAACCAATTACAACCAGTGTTATTACTTCAGTAACCATTATTCTTCTCGTTCAGGGAGAGCAAAGTGCTCACCCATGAAAAGTTGAAGCACGACTACTACCTTCCTCAAGACACCACTAAAGCAATCACAGTACACCGCATCCCCTTTGATCATCCTACACAGGTGACTCAATTAGACCAAAACAGAAACCCTGCAGCGATGAGTCTTTGTGTTTTATCTCAAATAACATTTAGTCTCTTTCCTGCGATTTTGGCAGGTCAAAAAGTCTCGTTTTACTAATATCACCCATTTTCAGATCCCGTTCATTGTTGATGCTCTACGGCAGCAGGAGCTAATCAACACCCTCATTCTGAGCTGCAAATACAAAAGCGACCGTAGCAACGAGAACTCCTCCCCTAGCAACACCAAGACCACCCCTACCCCTGATCGTATCACAGTGGACATATCCCTAGTCTCGGGGGACTCTATCGAGTGCATGTTTGCTCATCCCCGCATACCAACTCTCTCCGTAGTCACATTCGATATCGCTCCCTCCTCTGTCTCTGTGCTAACTGCGGACACTCTAAAGAGAGGTGCCTTGGAGAAGGTGTGTTCTCGGTTCTTCTCAATCCCCCTGACACTCCACGGTCTGCTACGTATCCTGGTACACCATCATGAGAAGGGTGTAACAGTTCCCAAGATTACCCAGGCCCGGGGCGAGGGACGGAAGGAGTACGAGTTTAAAATCACTGATACCTCATCCACTGATACCCCTCCCCAGCTGGAGACCCCCAAACCACAACCTGCACCCCTCCCTCCTCAGCAACAGGTGCAGCCTCCCCCACCCCAGCAGCCAGCAATGCAGCCACCTCCCCAACTGCAACAACCACCAGCCCACAGTTACATGGGCCACCCCGGGATGGGGATGGGTCACATGGGACAAGGCATGCCACAACAACATGGGGGCATGCCTCAAATGATGGCACATCACGGTATGCCACCCATGTCTCAAGGGATGCCACCTCCCAATATGTCAGGACACCAGATGCCGCCCATGTCCCAGCAGGGAATGATGCACGCTATGGGCATGCCTCAGATGAGTCACCAAATGCCGCCCATGTCGCACTCACAGGGGATGCCACCCATGTCCCACTCTCAGGGAATGCCTCCTATGTCACAGGGCATGCAGCAGATGCCACAAATATCTCAAGGCATGCCCCAGATGTCTCAAGGTATGCAACAAATGCCCCAAATGTCACAAGGGATGTCTCATATGTCCCATGTTATGCCCCAGATCCGGACTCCCCCCGCCATGTCTAGCCCTTATGACAACTCCAAACTGCCTAGTCCCCCTGATATTATCGCCCAGAAGAGGAAGCGCCCTATCATGGACGGGGGAGATGGAAGTGACATGAAGAAACCAGCCAAGTTAGTGAAGATGGGCGAACCACCCGGTATACCCTCCCTCTCCCCGGCTATGGGTGGTTTGGCTCCCCGACTTATGAGGCCGGTAGGACCCCCTGTAGGTCCCCCAACTCTGAAACCAGCCCCTATACACAATGTGGGTGGGGGTGGTCCTGGGCCCCGTGGTGCTAATATCCCCTGTTTGTCACCTGCACCTAGGATGCTGCGGGCACCAATGCAGCAGCACATGACACCCAATCTGACGGCGCCACAACTCCAGAACAAAACAGAAAACGAGGACAACAACTGAGAGGGACTGTTATGTATTGTTATAACTGAGGGAATGTGTTGTGGACATCGTTTTAGTTCCGCTGGATGGACTTATTCAATGTTTAATTATTACCTAATTATTTTCTTTATGTAAACTGTTTCATAATGATTTGATCAATGTTACTTCTTTCCTAACCTCCCGCCTAGTTTATAGCGTTATGTTAACAAGTACACGGGCAATAGGATGACAGTTAGCCGAGTAAAGTAAGTTGAAATATTAGGATTTTACTATCACCCACGAATACACCTTTTAATCCAACAAAGTTGTAAATCTGCATGGAGGTTTCCAATAAACAGTTTTTTATTACGAAACAATAAATCTATTGTTATTTTCAGAGAGCAAATTAACACAATCTATGAAGTGTTTTGTGTTGTGGAAATTAAGAATGGAGGTAAGTTCTATCCCATCTCTCTCTCTCTCTCTCTCTCTCTCTCTCTCTCTCTCTCT
>AVPN01000255.1:30904-41181 GCA_000695325.1 Pleurobrachia bachei | reverse complement strand
CCCCCCCCCAGTGAGATGTAGCCTGTAAATATCAAACCTCACACCACTCATTGTTAAATTACCCTGTCCCCGGTGCTCAGTGCGGCAGCTGCTGCATCTCTTCTTCCCGGTGTATTCAATGTAAAGCGCCCACCTGTATTATCAAGATGTCAGCAGTGTGCGCACGAGACTCAATGCGCGCACACCAGTATCACAGAAATCTGCCGAACATCAGAGCAACTTTCAGGAGCCCTGAGTCTCTCACCCTATAATTGTAATGGAACTCAAGTCTTTTACCTTGAAATCATCCACCTGAACTAACCACTCTCTTATTTCAGAATATCCTCAAGAATATTCCGGTTTTCTGCTTCCCTATTTCCGACATGTAAGTAGTTTTTTGGAGCTGAGTCAGGTGACAACAGACTTTAGGATTCTTAATTCTGTAAATCAAGTGTTTTTGATCATCACTCAGAAAATATTATGTCTCTATAGTAGCAAAACCCGCTGTTCTAACAAATGTATCCAGGCCTTATTCCCCTCGCAGGAAACCGGACAAGTATTTTAGTTTTACAATCACTAACAACCTGGAGGCAATGTTTTCATTTGGATACTGCAAATCACAGTCCCCCACCTCTGTAGTGTGTATAATTAGGTAAGGAGGGGTTCATTGTATCAACGATTTTAGTTTCTATACATTTGATTTATGCTGTTATTGGGGACAAAGAGATCAGAGTCTTATCAGTCCTCCTTAACTAACAATAATACCATCTCCCTGCAGTTATTTTCCCTGGCCGAACTTCTTCCATCGTGTTGTTGATATGTACCACCCGGGTGTTCACGATGTTATACCAACCCTCTACCATACCCCCGTACCTGGCCCCGGACCTTTCAAACTCAACACACCCATGAAGGTACGCATTTTGTTTGATAAATTTAGTGTTCATATCATAAAGAAACAAAGAAAAACAAATTCACTGTGTTCATATCATATACATAATACAGAGCTCATATATAATATATATGAGGGTTAAAGGCATTTTATTGGCCCCCGATATTATTTATCATGGGCATATTCAAATGCAATAACAACTGTTTGTGTGTTCAGTACACGTGTGTGTAAGTTACACCCACGTGTGTTATTTTAAACCGGCTGTTTATCGGCTGTGTGGTGCTGGTGTTTATTGATGGGACATGACACCCAAATAAATATACACCGCTCAGAGAGAGCAGGAAATCACCCCCACTGCCACGGACCCCCAATACCCCCACACCATTATCATTCATTCATCCAACCTCCCCCACACTCCCTTCACACCTTGTTGAGTGTATACCATTATTTAGTATAGTTGGGTGGGAAAAGTACAAACTCAGTCTCAGGGTTGTTGAATGTAACAATATCTCTCCCATATCAGGCTGTTAAACTGACAGTACCAGATCACATGGGCCTGACAAACCTACAGACAAACAGGAATCTAGATATACTGTTGCGACTCCTAAATCCCCGATGTATCTATGTGCTGTACATGGCTCTGTTACTGGAGAGGCGGATCATCCTGGTTTCTGATTCACTTGACCGTGTATCAGCATCGGTTAGTGATATTCATTATTTCCTGAGTGTAATGAACGTGTTTGTACAACCCTAACGGCGAGAGATGGTTGAGTAACATACCTACATGTTTTATTTGTACATTTTGACTTTTGAGACGTAAGTTGCTGTAAGCGGCCCTGAGGCCTGAGTACGCTCAAGTAACTTTGCAGCTGGTACACTAAACTTGTCATCCAATGTCTTGTTTCCACCAGACCCCTCCAGCTCCCTCCCTTTAGTCACCTGTCCGCAGTGTCATATGTTATCATAATATGATAGGGGGCGTTTCCCGGTGTGTTGGGTAGGAAGGAAAATGGGAGAGTTGTTTTCTACTTGTCATGTCTAAATCTCTTTTTCTTTATCATTCGGTCTAAATCTTTAATCTATCTTTCTCTCTCCCTTTTCTCTCTCTCTATCATTCCATCTAAATCTCACTTTCCTCTCCATCATTATTCCAGAAGGAAATTCTCGAGCATGCTCACTTTCCTGTGTGTGTGTGGGGTATGTACCACGCAGCAGCAGTGTGTAGGTACCAGCACTTCCCTACTCAGGAGAGGTGTTCAACAGGGAGCGGGGATTGTGACGGTTCTCTCTCTCTCTCTCTCTCTCGCTCTCTCTCTCTCTCTCTCTTCCTATCTTTCTTTTTATCTTTCTCTCCTTTTGGGTGGGGCGCTTCTCTTAAATTGGATTGAGTTTGTGGAAAAAGATAGGGATTCTCACGAATTCAAGAAATGGGAGAATTTCCACTTCTTGGAAGTACAAATTCCTCTCTCCAGCTCCTTTATCAATGGGATTGTTTATGTCGTAGTGACGTCACAACATATATTGCACATGCCACCTGCTCCTCTCAGCATATCACCTGACTAACTGTGTTATCAAGTGTTCCCCCACATGCAGAAGACATGATAGTGCTACTTTTGCCACTTTTGGGTTCTGTTTACAGAGAATTGGATGGCAACACACCACACCCTCCCAAGTCCCACACCATCGACCAATTTGAAACAAGTTGATTTTGAACAAAAAATAAATTAGGGCTTACAAAACAACAAAAAATGCACGGAGAGGTGGCCAGTATTATTTCAGCACACTATGTTAGAAAGAGTAAAAATTCCAAAATATTCGTCATACAGATTTCAGAAATGATTTCTCGTAGCATTTGATAAACTAAGGTTACAACTCATTATTATATTCATGTAACTTAATCTCTTAGAAAACACACTTAGTAGTAAACACAGTGTTGTTCTAGACAAAAACTAATAAACAATGTGTCACTCAGGCCTTGCTGGAAAAATATCTAAAAATCTGTATCCCCTTTCAAAAACACACACAACACATTTACCAATCCGTGTCTAGTACAAAAAACCTACGAAATTTTAAAACATTCACTATCCCTAAAAACGCACAAAATTGCTTTCTTTCCTATCACAGTCCGATCTCTTTTTCCCACAACAATATTCTAGCAGTCCCCTCTCTCTCTCTCTCTCTCTCTCCGATCAGATCAGTATTTTCAACTCGCAGTATGACGTCATCATGACATGGGATCAATTTCCGTTTTAAATCTCGGCGTGACAGGCTCCTGCTTGATCCCATTGTTTAGTTTACAGGGGTAGTGTGTTTCTAGGAGCCGCTTTAGCTCCTCTTTCTCTCGTCGTGCTGCTGTTACCTGGGCATCTCTCTCTCTCTCTCTCTCTCTCTCTCTCTCTCTCTCTCTCCCTCTCTCTCCCACTCTCCCTCCCTATCTTTCTTTTTATATTTCTCTCTCCCGTTGGGTGGGGCGCTTCTCTTAAATTGGATTGAGTTTGTGGAAAAAGATAGGGATTCTCACGAATTCAAGAGATGGGAGAATTTCCTCTTCTTGGAAGTACACCTCTCTAGCTCCTTTATCAATGGAATTGTTGTAGTGACGTCACAACATATATTGCACATGCCACCTGCTCCTCTCAGCATATCACCTGACTAACTCCGTTATCAGGGATTCCCCCACATGCAGAAGACATGATAGTGCTACTTTTGCCACTTTTGGGTCCTGTTTACATAGAATTGCACACATGGTAACATACCACACCCTCTCACACCATCGACCAATTTGAAACAAGTTGATTTTGAACAAAAATAAATTAGGGCTTACAAAACAACAAAAATGCACGGAGAGGTGGCCAGTATTTCAGCACACTATGTTAGAAAGAGTAAAAATTCCAAAATATTCGTCATACAGATTTCAGAAATGATTTCTCGTAGCATTTGATAAACTAAGGTTACAACTCATTATTATATTCATGTAACTTAATCTCTTAGAAAACACACTTAGTAGTAAACACAGTGTTGTTCTAGACAAAAACTAATAAACAATGTGTCACTCAGGCCTTGCTGGAAAAATATCTAAAAATCTGTATCCCCTTTCAAAAACACACACAACACATTTACCAATCCGTGTCTAGTACAAAAAACCTACGAAATTTTAAAACATTCACTATCCCTAAAAACGCACAAAATTGCTTTCTTTCCTATCACAGTCCGATCTCTTTTTCCCACAACAATATTCTAGCAGTCCCCTCTCTCTCTCTCTCTCTCTCTCCGATCAGATCAGTATTTTCAACTCGCAGTATGACGTCATCATGACATGGGATCAATTTCCGTTTTAAATCTCGGCGTGACAGGCTCCTGCTTGATCCCATTGTTTAGTTTACAGGGGTAGTGTGTTTCTAGGAGCCGCTTTAGCTCCTCTTTCTCTCGTCGTGCTGCTGTTACCTGGGCATCAAGTCTCTGGTGTTCTTCCAGGACCTGTTAGGAGATGATTATTAGTTGGATTTGAGAAGGGGGTTAGAAGGAGAGGATTGTTAGTTGGATTATTAAAGGGGGTTAGAAGGAGAGGATTATTAGTTGGGTTCGGAGGGGTAATTGGGGTAGGTAGCTAATAAGACGGTGTGTATGTTTCTGTGTAATTTAACGCTTTATTCAATCACATGAGACAGGGTAGTGTGTGTACTGTGTGTAAGGGGGAGAAAGAGAGGGAAATATAAAGAGAAGAGAAAGAGGGAAGTGTAGAGGGATAGAACTATAGAGAAAGTGTTGGTCGAATGTTCCAGAAAGGTGTTATTATTGTACCACCTGGGGCACCCAGAACAATCTACCCCTCATTGGTTTCTATCGGTGAAAGTGCGATGGAAGTGTCACTACCGGGGTATGTGAGAGGAAGTGAAATACAATGCTCTACATATCAAATAAAAGGGATATACCTCCGTTAGGCTGCCAGAAGGAGAGGAAAGTCGGGAGTTCTTTGGAAAACTAGAATTGTACATTGTATAGTAACTATCCAATGTACAATTCAATTGTATTGTATAACTAACCTTGCTGTACTCTGAATCAACATTGACAGAGTGCGCTCGACGTTTCTGTCTACATTTTGTTGCAGCTATCTTGTTTCTCTCTCTCCGTATCCTTCTCTTCTCTTCTTCCGCTTTAGAAAGTGCCTGATGGGGGATACCTGGTTAGACTTGGTTGAAGACATGAGCACACACTCACGAGATGAGACTAGATGTAAGATACATTTACATAATGACAAGACTAACTCTATCTATATCTCCATATCTAATTAGCATATATTTCCAACTTACCGGCTTCTCAGACTGGTTCAATAGGATCATAGCGATCTTCAGCTTATCAGCCTCCTTCCCACTAACCACTATATCTGACCCTGTAGAACCATGGGGAGATGACCGCCCAGGACTGGCTTGGTAGGACGCAGGGGATTTCGTTAGAGCAGGGGATGGTCGATAACTGGGAGGGGACGCAGCAGTAGACCTCGCAGGACTAGCGTAGGATGGAGCACGGGCCGGACTGGAATATGAAGGAGCTGCACGAGCGGGACTAGAGTACGGGGCTGTACGTGCAGATGTAGCACGTGCAGGGCTAGAGTAAGATGTAGCAGGTGTGTAGGGTGGGGGAGGGGCAGTTGTAGTGACCACTGGATCAGGGGTGAACAGGTCAGCAGGTATGGGCAGGTAGTCTGTAGACATTGGGCTGATTATTGTAGTGGGGATGAAGGACACAGTGTTAGGGATAAAGGAGGATGATGAGGTAGTGGGAGTGGGTGCCCCTATCTGCTGGTATGCTGCATACAGATCTGAATCAGTATCCCACAGATCCTTGAACACATCTCGTGCACTGTCAGGAGTGCTAATATCAGGAGCACCAGCAGCTAGAGCAGCTAGACGGCGTTTACCCCGACCTCCTGCAGGTCTGTTAGGCGATGGTCCACCCCCATCCAGGGCCAGACTCCGTGGTCGAATTGTTGCGATAGACAGTTTTGAATCGGATGGGACCGTTTTAGCGGATTTAGCGGGTTTAATGACGATTGTGGCGATAGCTAAACAGGGAATCGGGTTAGATATGTAACTGTAAACAAAAAACATCATTAATAAAAGCATACAGTTACTTCAAGTCATATTTTGTCAAAAAATATGTGAATTACATATTGGCATCAAGCACAGAGAGATAGAGCTAGAGAGAGAACATTTACCAAACACAAGAGCGACTAAACACTAATTGTTCTAATGGCCATGAGTATGGGCTACTAAATAAGTACACTGCTGGTATCACTAACAAAAAACAATAAGTTAAAAAACAACAAGTTAAAGCACAATCAAAGCACAGTGCAGCAAGAGCACAACACAACTACAAAAGGGGTGTGTGTTGTGAGGTAAACACACATATTATATACAGGGAGGCCTGCCCACTCACTCACTACGTCACAAACTCCCCCTTGCATCCATATATGGTGAGGCCCTCCCGTACTACGTCACACGCACGTGCTCCCCTCTCATCCAATGAACATGCCGCGCTAGTCACGTGGGGTGGGTGCTGTGTTCCCATTGGCGTGACGTCACAGTCACATGTACTATCCGCCGTGCAGAACTGAGACACGTGGGATAGTCAGGTGGGGGTCACGGGTGAGTAATCAGATTGCAGAGAGAGAGAGTATCATGTTCTCTGTAGTGTTGAGACAGGTGGGGAGTAAGGAAAGAAAGAATGGAGAGAGAGAGGGAAGGAGTGAGAGAGGGAAAGATGAGGTCATGACTCATGAGCTATAAATAGAAATCCTTAAACATGCCATTGTGGACATTAAACTTGTAGAGAGAGAGAAGGAGAGATTATTGTACCAAGATTTGCCGAGTGAGAACCAAAACTAACCCATTGAAACTTAGACACATCACACACATGGCACACGTACACAGTTTCTCATCAGTTGCTTCTCCAGCTATTCTCTCTCTATCTCTCTCTCTCTCGAAAGTAAGATTGAGAAATGAAAGAAAGAAGAAGTTCTAGTGCAAGCTTCTAGCAAGCATAAGATCACCGACTGATAATTGTTTTAAAGGTACCCACTCTCGCGTTACTATTTGGGAAGAAATAGCAACAAGTTGCCAAGAGAGGGGGCAGAATCTAGGATTGGAATCAATTGGGAATAATAAAGGGGTTGTAGGGTCAGAGGTATTGCTGGGTCCACTGTCAGCGCAATGCCTGACCTTTCTCCTCTCTGGGCGAGAAACGGTCAGTAAGATGCCTGACAGTGGTTTCATTTGTTCAGTGTGTGTAGAGAAAGAAATAGCATGAAAATATTGATCTAGACAGACATCGGATAAGAATCCTAGCCGCTAGGCAAATGGCCTATATACCATCATATAATCACTTTCAAAACTTCCCATACATGCCTGGCGGGTCGGGGGGGATGACAAAACAATATTAGATATCGTTACATGTTGACCCATACAAAACTAAATACACAAGCAGGTAATACCTTTATGTTTATACCTGCCAGGTATAAACATAAAGTAACGATCACAAACCGAGTGGGTATTGACTATTGTCCTTCCTATATTGTAAAGTTACACCACCCCCTCTGTAATATTATGTAGAACCAGCCACCAGCCTTCCGTTTTATATTTCTCTCTCTCCCTTTCTCTCTCTCTCTCCCTCTCTATACTTTCACTTTCATTCTCTCTCCCTCTACTTTCAGTTTCACTCTTAACCTCTCTTTGCAGGTCTATGCAGCAAGAGATTTGATATACCCTCTTTACTGGCAGCACGTGTTCATCCCAACACTACCCGAAGGTAAGCTGAAGGGGAGATTAACGTAGAGATTTTAAACTATGAAAATTAAACCGGTTCCTCACTAGGTAACGAAATTTCCCCTCTCCCTCACTCAAAAAATTACCCCGCAAGGTAGGGGTAGTTTCGTTACCAATTACACCTCACCGACTAAATTTCGAAAAGTATGAGACTTGATACACAAGCCATGAAGCACATTCATCTCCGAACCCCAATCTAATCTACAGTAAGAACGAAACAAATTGTGCAATAGAATAGGAAGAGAATTTGATTGATGGTACTGGTAGGCCATTAGGCCATGTACAATACAAACAAGAGTTATAGACAATAAATATACACTTGCCTGATTAACAATCACCAAGTCACGCGCCTTCTCTCATTCTCTATCTTTACATCTCTCTTTCTCCATCTTTCTTCTTTTGTCTCTCACTCTCTCAATCCCTCTTTCTCTCTCCTAACCGATCAGTGAGTACTTGTATAGATTCAAGTAGACAAACAAAATAACACATACGACCATGGTACCATGTATATGATCACTTACAGAGTAATTTGATAATCTAGTACATACATACAAAACTACCATGCCAGCTACCCCGACCCGAAACTCCGTTAGATCGTGAGGAAAGTGGAACTAACCCTCCCTAAACGTGTAACAACCCTAACCCCTCTAAACCTTCTCTAATTGTCTCTATCTAACCCCCTCCTCACCCCCTAGCCCTGATAGACTATGTGGCTGCTCCTATGCCCCTACTAACCCCGATACACCGAAGCCTCTGTTCTACAGCTGAGACTATGTGGGGCGCTGAACTGGTCATGGTGGATCTTGATAATGATGAACTCAAGGTAATTAGCCAATTAATCTAACTACAGTGCCTAAACATAATCATTCGAAAATTTCGATATCATACATTCCGAATTGAAACAAAAAAGTGTGAATTAAAAAGATAATATGGAGTAGAAGGGAAGCAATATATAGAATCACCTGACCAAGTGATAACAAAGTAGGGAAGCACGGTATCCGGTTTGGGTCTGGGCCAGTAATAACCCGTTATCAAACTAGTTGCTTATCGGGAAGTCGGGAGAGGGATACGGAGAGAATGGGTTTAATTGCATGCGCACTCACTAGATGAGACGTGGCAGCTGTAACTGCAATTTGCATAATAACAAGACTAACTCTATAGATCTATCTAATTAACATATCATTTCCAACTCACCGGCTTCTCGGACTGGTTCAATAGAATCATAGCGATCTTCAGCTTATCAGCCTCCTTCCCACTAACCACCACATCGGACCCTGTTGACCCATGGGGAGATGATCGCCCAGGACTCGCTTGGTAGGACGCAGGGGATTTGGATATAGCAGGGGAGGGTCGATAACTGGGAGGGGAGGCAGCTGTAGACCTCGCAGGACTCGCGTAGGATGGAGCACGGGCTGGGCTGGAATACGAAGGGGCTGCACGTGCAGGACTAGAGTATGGAGCTGCACGTGCAGATGTTGCACGTGCAGGGCTAGAGTAAGATGTAGCAGGAGTGTAGGGTGGGGGAGGGGCAGTTGTGGTGACCTCTGGGTCCGGTGTGAACAGGTCAGCAGGTATGGGCAGGTAGTCTGTAGACATGGGGCTGATGATAGTAGTAGGGATGAAGGACACAGTGTTAGGGATAAAGGAGGAGGAGGAGGTAGTAGGGGTAGGTGCCCCTATCTGCTGGTACGCTGCATACAGATCCGAATCAGTATCCCACAGATCTTTGAACACATCTCGTGCACTATCAGGGGTACTGATATCAGGAGCACCAGCAGCTAGAGCAGCTAGACGTCGTTTACCCCGACCTGCTGCAGGTCTATTAGGCGATGGTCCCCCTCCATCCAGGGCCAGGCTCCGTGGTCGAATTGTTGCGATAGACAGTTTTGAATCGGATGGGACCGTTTTAGCGGATTTAGTAGGTTTAATGACGATTGTGGCGATATAGCTAAACAGGGGATCGGGTTAGATAAACTGTAACAACAATAAATCATCATTCATTAACAAAAGCATACAGTTACACACTAGACAGCTCGTCAAGTCAGATTTTGTCAAAAATAAAATGTGAATTACATATTTTGGCGTCAAGCACGGGGAGAGAGGGAGAACATTTACCAAACAGTATGCGACTAAACACTAATTGTTCTAATAGCCAAGTATGGGCTAGTAAATAAGTGCACTGCTGGCATTCACTAACAAAAACGTCAAGTTAAAAAACAACACGTTGAAAAGCACAATCAAAGCACAGTGCAGCAAGAGTACAACACAACTACAAAAGGGGTGTGTGTTGTGAGGTAAACACACATATTATATACAGGGAGGCCTGCCCACTCTCACTCACTACGTCACAAACTCCCCCTTGCATCCATATATGGTGAGGCCCTCCCGTACTACGTCACACGCACGTGCTCCCCTCTCATCCAATGAACATGCCGCGCTAGTCACGTGGGGTGGGTGCTGTGTTCCCATTGGCGTGACGTCACAGTCACATGTACTATCCGCCGTGCAGAACTGAGACACGTGGGATAGTCAGGTGGGGGTCACGGGTGAGTAATCAGATTGCAGAGAGAGAGAGTATCATGTTCTCT
>AVPN01000255.1:0-15664 GCA_000695325.1 Pleurobrachia bachei | reverse complement strand
CCATTATCTGGGGGAGGGAGGGGTAATGAAGGGTTGTTCTAACCATTATCCGGGGGAGGGAGGGGCAATGAAGGGGCTGTTCTAACCATTATCTGGGGATGGGAGGGAGGGGGTAATGAAGGGGTAAAGAAGGAGTAATGACGGGGCTGTTATGGTCATTATTGTGTTATGAAATTTAGGGGTTAAGAATCTCATTATGGTCGTTTCACGAGGTAGTGTTCTAAAGAAGGCGGGGAGAAAAATAAGAGGTCGAAATTGAAGATAAAAAGAGTTAAATAAAGTCATATGAATGCTAAATGCTAACTGATATGGGCCACGTGTCAGGAACGCTATAACGAGAAGCCTCACTTTCACAAAGTTGATATGATGAATAATGTGACATTTTACTCAATGAATATTACCTTGAGTTGCTCTCCAAGTTTAGTCCCCAAATCATCATCTCCAGTTGCCTTGTCAGCACCAATGAGTAACCACATAGTTGCGTAGGCCAGGAGTCCCCAGAACTGCTTAGAGAAGGAACTGATTCCTGGAGGAAGGATGGAGAGAGGGTAAACATCGAGTTTTATGATTTGATAGTTGAGACCCAGTAAAGTGCTCGATCTAGGACGGAGAAATTGGAGAGCCAATCTGTAGTGTTTCAAGTAAAACAAGTTTTACGATTCATAACGGGTGCGGGCTGGGGCATGTACTGGGTATTTTCGTCAATGCGATTATAATAATTTGATTTGGAGATAACGGATGTGCATAATGGTAAGCCGAATTTATTCCACATTGAAACATGACCCTTTACATTGAATTGTTCATAGCGCGGACACTGTGTCAGGTGACTCAACAGCAACTCTCTTATGGAGAGGGGTAGAGATCTTCCAACCTGACCAAGTGTTGATCAGTTGACCTAACTGCACTGCTGCTACGTAAACTGATTAAAACACTTTGGTCAGTTAAACCTACCTCCAAGGATGTACCGTTGTTTTTCTGAATCAGCCAGCACGGCTATCATAGAGAGGTGAGGTAGGAAGATGAAGGGTGTTACTGCATTCAGGAACCCTGCTACTGCACCTGAGAATATAAGTAGAGGGGGAAATAAGTAGAGGAGATTGTATTGAGATGGGACAGAGTATGGATCTGAAGAAGAGAAGTAAAGTCGAGAAAATCGTAGTTTATTGTCACTTTCCATACTTAATTGTCAGCCTACCATAGTAGATTACACGTTGAGTATCGTCAGAGCAGAAGGGGCAATTAATCCACATTACAGGGAAAAATAGGATGATTAGTAGTGATCCAATTAGATGGCACCCTCTTTTGTTCCTGAAATGTAATCAGCATGGCATAGTGGTGGGCACAGGATGAGGGGTTCCTAGGATGAACCATGCAGGGTTCAGAGTGGTTAATCCCAGGATTCAGGATGAACCACAGCCAGAAGAAAGGTTTTAGGTTGTTTGTTGTCTAATTCAATTGCAGGAACTTGGTACAATTGAATTAGGCTAATATTGAGTTATACAAGCGGCCATTCTAGATGCATCTACGCATTGCAGGGCCATGTAAACGTGTTAAACCAGGCCGTAGCCATAACAACTAGCCTTGTTGGGTAATGGCTGGGGACACAACAAAACAGTGAACTGTAATATAGCTTACCCAAAGAATGGTATTTTGATGGACTCAATCAGTATCCCAACGGTAGGATTAGCAAGGGCATCTGTTATATTTGCCACCAGCACTATTGTACCAATGTTGCTACTGGATAACCCTGTGTTGGGAGAATAGTAATTGCGTGTTCTAACCATTATCTGGGGGAGGGAGGGGGTAATGAAGGGTTGTTCTAACCATTATCCGGGGGAGGGAGGGGCAATGAAGGGGCTGTTCTAACCATTATCTGGGGATGGGAGGGAGGGGGTAATGAAGGGGTAAAGAAGGAGTAATGACGGGGCTGTTATGGTCATTATTGTGTTATGAAATTTAGGGGTTAAGAATCTCATTATGGTCGTTTCACGAGGTAGTGTTCTAAAGAAGGCGGGGAGAAAAATAAGAGGTCGAAATTGAAGATAAAAAGAGTTAAATAAAGTCATATGAATGCTAAATGCTAACTGATATGGGCCACGTGTCAGGAACGCTATAACGAGAAGCCTCACTTTCACAAAGTTGATATGATGAATAATGTGACATTTTACTCAATGAATATTACCTTGAGTTGCTCTCCAAGTTTAGTCCCCAAATCATCATCTCCAGTTGCCTTGTCAGCACCAATGAGTAACCACATAGTTGCGTAGGCCAGGAGTCCCCAGAACTGCTTAGAGAAGGAACTGATTCCTGGAGGAAGGATGGAGAGAGGGTAAACATCGAGTTTTATGATTTGATAGTTGAGACCCAGTAAAGTGCTCGATCTAGGACGGAGAAATTGGAGAGCCAATCTGTAGTGTTTCAAGTAAAACAAGTTTTACGATTCATAACGGGTGCGGGCTGGGGCATGTACTGGGTATTTTCGTCAATGCGATTATAATAATTTGATTTGAAGATAACGGCCGATGTGCATAATGGTAGGCCGAATTTATCCCATATTCAACATTGAAACAAGACCCTGTTACATTGAATTGTTCATAGCGCGGACACTGTGTCAGGTGACTCAACAGAAGGGTAGAAACCTTCCGACCTGCCCAAACTGTTGATCAGTTCACCTAACACATACCTCCAAGGATGTACCGTTGTTTTTCTGAATCAGCCAGCACGGCTATCATAGAGAGGTGAGGTAGGAAGATGAAGGGTGTTACAGCATTCAGGAACCCTGCTACTGCACCTGAGTAGATAAGTAGAGGGGATTATGTATTGAGATCAGAGTCTAGTATGGATCTGAAGAAGAGAAGTAAAGTCGAGAAAATCGTAGTTTATTGTCACTTTTCATACTTAATTGTCAGCCTACCATAGTAGATTACACGTTGAGTATCGTCAGAGCAGAAGGGGCAATTAATCCACATTACAGGGAAAAATAGGATGATCAGGAGTGATCCAATTAGATGGCACCCTCTTTTGTTCCTGAAATGTAAACATGATCAGCTAGTGGTAGAGGCACAGAGTGCGGGGTGCGGATTTCTAGGAAAAGTTGGTAAGGTTGCTTCTTGCCTAATTCAATTGCAGCAACTTGGTGCAACTGAATTAGGGTTAGATTGAGTTATACAAGCGGCCATCTAGATGCATCTATTGCAGGGCGGCCATGGCGGTCTTTTAACACGCATTACAAGGCCATTTCGCCCGTCGACTGATAAGAAACATTAGATAAACGTGCTAAACCAGGCCGTGACCATGACAACTAGCCTTATTGGGGGACTCTACAAAACTAGCCAGTGAACTGTAATATATAACTCTTACCCAAAGAAAGGTATTTTAATGGACTCGATGAGTATCCCAACGGTAGGGTTAGCAAGGGCATCTGTTATATTTGCCACCAGCACTATTGTACCAATGTTGCTACTGGATAACCCTGTGTTGGGAGAATAGTAATTGCGGGGACGTAAAAAACACACTTTTAGGCCAAATTTCCCTCCGTCACTCAAATAATTTGAAAGAAATGAGAATAGAGTCAGATCAGGCCAATGCTCTGACAACCCTCTCTGACTCAAACACACACCTATGTAGGTCTGGATAAAGGGGTTAAAATAGGTCATCCAGAATATGCCTGCAAACTCATACAGCCCACAACTGCAAACAAAGCCCACATAGGTAAACAGGGTAGTAAGTTTGAGGCTTGAAAGTCCAGCCAACTAACTAAGAACTAGCATCATCATCGGAACAACTCTTGGGAAGTAGCACAAAGGAGGGTCAGAACGGTGACAAAAGAGAAGTTAAATACAACGCAGAACGATTTTTGCAGACGTGTGAAATTAACGGCAGATCTAGTGACAGGAGTGAAGCCAGGGGAGGGCGGGAAGGATATATCCGGACAGGAGGGTACTTATTAATAATATTATGCCCTCGTACTAAGTTTAAGAAACCACGCCACCCTATGGCAGTGAGAGAGGGGAGAGAAAGGGAAGAAAGAAGGGGATTCTACAGTGTGATAGGGAAGTTGAACTGCTGCTACCACATGTGTTTAGCAATTAAAAAGGACGTCACTTCACACACTAATCCAATTAATGAAGGAAAACCTTTAGTTGAACTGTCTGAGCACCATGGTCGCCTCTATAATTATAGACTAGAGCATTTATAATAGACGAGACTGCGATCGCACCTTATTCCATAGAACACAGGCCCTGCAACCCTAGAAGTTAAGAAGAAGCAACAAACTTGTTTCTATCCAGTCTAGATATTGACCACCGCCTGTCTGGCGGCACCGGCACTGACCCGATCTGAGCGCATACCGGGCAGTACAATTGAAAGATAAAACACATTTTACAATGAAAGACGACATTTTTAAAGGAGCTCTATTTGATGACAAAGCTATTAAAAAACTGTCAAGATATTGTTCATTTAAAAAAGCAATCACTTTTATCGAGAGAAAGAAATGAAGCTATATTGAACGTCATATTGAGGGGAGAAAATAAATGACGTTCGTCGCTTCCCAGTTCTACAAAAATGAACTACTTCTTCAAAAAGATCTGGACTTCACGCCCATGAATAATGAGTAGAAATAGGGCCGGGCATGGTAATCATAAGACAAAGTTATATAACGAGAGAGGGAGGGCGTTATTAGAAATAAAATGCGAGCCCACTTGCCGCCGCACTTGGACACTAGTTTCAGTTATCTCTCATATGCTATATAGGAAATGACGAGGGAGAGAGGGAGAGAAAGAAAGCACACAAAGCTCTAAGGACTAATTCGATTGGCTACTGAAACTGATAACAATCCTATACTAAAGACGAATCACGAGCAGCACAGCTACCCGCTACCGGCGGCCGTTCCCCCAGTACAAACTAGCAGATTGCAGGAGTATATCTAACAGACTCTACGGCAACTGGTGTTACCCCCCCAGTCATGTAACTACCATGGTGCTGCAGGTGACTGAGAGGCACACTAAATATGTTAACTTTAAAATACACGTGTAAATTGTAGGTGTGTTACTGGCAATATGTGTAACATTCAATTACCAGCAGTGCTGCTTGTACTAATGAATTAGAGAAAGAAAGAGAGAGAGAGAGAGAGAGAGAGAGAGAGAGAGAGAGAAGAGAGAGAGAGAGAGAGAGAAAAGATTGTGTGTACTGTGTGTACTGTGTATATGAATGAAAAGAATTGGAATGATTTCTACTCAAAGACAAACTAACATGATACATAACCAAGCCAACCAATGCCCCTTCTCTGAAATTTTATCGTGGTCGCGTCGTGGTCTGTTCGACCTAAATGCATAAACTTTTAATCAAATTTCCAAAAAGAAAACATTGTTTATGGTCTATGGAATAAGTTGCATGAGTACTGAAAATTTGATAAAACTTTGGACTTGTTCTTCATAAACCTGGCCGGCATAATAGCATTTGCATTGCAAATCAAGTTTTGACCCTTTTATCTCATAAAGCTCATGGTAAGGGCCCCGGATTTTTTAATTAGCTGTACCCCACCAAAAATGTATAAGGCAAGAATACATGAGTCAAGTTAAGATATATGCAAATGGACAAGAAGCCTTAGGATAAGATATAGAGGAATGTTGATGAGAGATTCGGGAGAGAGAGAGAGAGAGAGAGAGAGAGAGAGAGAGAGAGAGAGAGAGAGAGAGAGAGAGAGAGAGAGAGATTGTGTGTGTGACAGAGAGATAGATAGTGAGAGAAGATAGATACTGCATCAAAAGAAATTCATTTTACAATTTTACAATTATTGTAAATCTGTAAATTGAACCATCGGCTGATCTATCTACAGAAAACTGCAGGTAATACCTGAGGTATAACTGAGGGTGTGTGTAACTTGATTATCAGCTACCAGGTTGTCTCGGATCTCCGTCCCTACTCCCTACATCAATAAAGGACGGTCTTTGTCCCAATGTCCTATACAGCTGATCCAGAGTCCCACTTGGTTCTTCTAAACACGACTGACGAACAGATTGTGGCCTGAAAGAGGAGGGTGGTTAGAATTAAAACCCATGCCTGAATAACAAAATCGAGGATCAAGATAGGGGTGCAGCTCTTCTTCTTCTCACACGTAGAATGACAAGTGTTGCACCCCTAAAAACGAAAAACAAGGGATATATGGGGTGTGAAGCTGGTAAATAAGATAAAACACAGTTAAATTGTCTCTCTTTGTCCTCTTTGTCAGATATCCCCTCATGGTATTATCCTGATAGGTCGTCCCGGAGGTATCTTTGTTCATCGTAGAGTGTCGCAGCGATGGATCTTCCCCCAAACCATCTTCCGTTCAGACTATTCACTGCCACCTCGCATTCTGGAGAAATAGTATTATTAGTCTGGAGAGTAGTTTTATTATTGGTATGTAATATAAAATACAAATAGAAGGAATGGAGATAGCAAGATATTAAAAAAGACGTAATATAAAGAGAATAGAATGCACTAAGCACTGCCCCCGCACTGCCTATATTACCTGATGTTTTGTGGAACTGAACAAATATCTTTACTACAACCTCCGCATCCTCTGCCTCACTTTGCGCCTCTTGATACACCGACACTTTCTTAACTGAACCATATTTACTGCACTCCTCACGAATCTAAAGGGAAAAAGTAATTAGCTAATGAAAAAGATGGGAAGTGTATCAAATCTTCTGTTAAAACCATGTTACTTTCGTAACCCTCGCGCTATCTGACAAGTAAATCCATGTGATGTCCATACTAGTTCAACTGATTCAGTTGAATATAAAGCAGTCTACCTCATTCTCTAGGTCATCATCAACATCCTCAAATGAGACCATGTTCTTCAAAACCATCACAGAACTCTGAAAAGATGCGAGTGTCAGTTGAAGAGAATCGGAAAACAACAGAAAGACCCCGACCGCCCAAAATATTCCCACGGTCGGGTCGCGCGGTGTGAATTGCGCACAAACTCTAGTGGTCTTCTCCCGGCGCGCTACGCAATCAACTGGAACTGTGGCAGAAGTGTGACCGACTGTGGGACAGAATTCGGAATCGCTCGACCAACAACTCGGCCTTCTATATCCGGATCGTTAGACGAATTCAATAACTATCCAAAAGAATAAAACTACAGAGGTACAAGTGTAAACCTCTCACCTCTTTGTCCTTCATCGCTAACTTCTGCATTATCATGAATCTAGCATTGCTCCCCGTTATACTCATCTCCTCTTCCTGAGATATGGAGTTATCCCCCTTTTGTAACTGCTCTATCGTCTTCTTGGCCTTCTCCTTGGCGTTCAAACCATCATCCTCGTCAACTTGTTCAGGGGCCGGGGGTGCAGCCGGGGCAGGTTGAGTTTCCATTTCGTCTTCTGAGGACCTTCGTCTAGATGGGGAAATGTGAACTGTTATACACAGAGTTTGCTACTGAATTGGGACGTTACAAATTGTAACAAACACAAAATCACAATCAGGGGGGACATTACAAAAACTTAACGCCACAATCATACCGTTTCTTCTTTTTATCCTTCTTATGTTTTCTGCTCCTACTCCTACTTCTACTCCTCCTACCACCACCCCTCTCCCTGCTCCTGTGTCTGGATGGTTGGGGGTTAGCAGGGACAGCAGTACTAACAGGGGGTGCGGTCAGTGCCTCCTCTATAGCCTTGTTAGCAGCAGCTGCAGCAGCTTGAACTGCCTGCAGCTCCGGAGGGAGGTTGTTTTGAGGTTGTCGCGAGGGTGGTGTGATAGCCCGTCCCACACGCAGGAATTGTCCACCTAGATCGAATAGGTTCATTGCGGCCACTGCATCATTCGCAGCGTCCAGTGTCTCGTACTCTATAAAGGCGTTGGACCACCCCACAATTGAGAATCATCACCTGATGAAAGCATTGGAAATATCAAATACCTCGGCTTGGTAAATAATTTAGAAAATTAGGTTGAAGTAACTGTACAACAAAAGCCCCCCTCATTCCCTTGTAATTACCCTTGGTGTTTTCCCGGCATGACATCCTGTGATAGGTAGACACCTCTAATTGGCCCAAACGCTTCAAACACACTCCTGATATCACTCTCAGATAGATCCTGCAAACAATATAAATTACAACTTATGTATTAGTAATGTTCACACAACCACACACACAACAAACACAACCACAAAACAAGCTGGTTAACCAAACAAATTTTTGTTTGGTTAACCAGCTTGTTTCAATTTGTTTGATGCTCTCGGTTCATAATTGGCTCGATTGAGCTCTCTCAATAAATGTAAAGGAGGGTTAGAACATAACAATTTTTGATTATACCCTCTGCTTTACCTGATGTATAGCAGACACGTAGATCCTAGGTTCTCGTGATGCTTCATCCGTTATCGCCTGGATTAGAGGCAGAGCCGCTGGGATGTTGCTAGGTCTGGCACACTGGGGATGAAGTTGGGGGTTATAATATATCGAGTGGTTGTCATGGTTATCTTTAGTGGTTGTCATGGTTACCTTAGGTGGTTGTCATGGTTACCTTTAGTGGTTGTCATGGTTACATTTAGTGGTTGCCATGGTTACCTTTAGTGGTTGTCATGGTTACCTTTAGTGGTTGTCATGGTTACCTTTAGTGGTTGTCATGGTTACCTTTAGTGGTTGTCATGGTTACCTTTAGTGGTTGTCATGGTTACCTTTAGTGGTTGTCATGGTTACCTTTAGTGGTTGTCATGGTTACCTTTAGTGGTTGTCATGGTTACCTTTAGTGGTTGTCATGGTTACCTTTAGTGGTTGTCATGGTTACCTTTAGTGGTTGTCATGGTTACCTTTAGTGGTTGTCATGGTTACCTTTAGTGGTTGTCATGGTTACCTTTAGTGGTTGTCATGGTTACCTTTAGTGGTTGTCATGGTTACCTTTAGTGGTTGTCATGGTTACCTTTAGTGGTTGTCATGGTTACCTTTAGTGGTTGTCATGGTTACCTTTAGTGGTTGTCATGGTTACCTTTAGTGGTTGTCATGGTTACCTTTAGTGGTTGTCATGGTTACCTTTAGTGGTTGTCATGGTTACCTTTAGTGGTTGTCATGGTTACCTTTAGTGGTTGTCATGGTTACCTTTAGTGGTTGTCATGGTTACCTTTAGTGGTTGTCATGGTTACCTTTAGTGGTTGTCATGGTTACCTTTAGTGGTTGTCATGGTTACCTTTAGTGGTTGTCATGGTTACCTTTAGTGGTTGTCATGGTTACCTTTAGTGGTTGTCATGGTTACCTTTAGTGGTTGTCATGGTTACCTTTAGTGGTTGTCATGGTTACCTTTAGTGGTTGTCATGGTTACCTTTAGTGGTTGTCATGGTTACCTTTAGTGGTTGTCATGGTTACCTTTAGTGGTTGTCATGGTTACCTTTAGTGGTTGTCATGGTTACCTTTAGTGGTTGTCATGGTTACCTTTAGTGGTTGTCATGGTTACCTTTAGTGGTTGTCATGGTTACCTTTAGTGGTTGTCATGGTTACCTTTAGTGGTTGTCATGGTTACCTTTAGTGGTTGTCATGGTTACCTTTAGTGGTTGTCATGGTTACCTTTAGTGGTTTGCCGCCTAACATCACACCATTCATCTGGTCGAGGGCTAATTGGGCGCTCTCTGCAACATTGTATTCCAAAAAGGCATACCCTTTGTGGGTTCTACCCTTGTTAGGATTACTGTTGTCCCAGGACAAGTCAACACCCTGCGAGTAATGAAGTATAACATCCTAGGAAACACAGTGAGAATGTGGTTAGATTTTCCCTGCCCGGGTTGATGCCCGAAAGGCATCCACCCGGATGATCGTTTTAGCACGTGTGCTAAAAAGATCATAAAGGGCTTAGAAATCTCGGATTTCTGGGGGTAACTCGCGTCCGCGTAACTCAAATCCTGTCACGGAGATCATAGCAACTGCTCCTTTATCAAACCAAATAACTGGATTCATTATGCAACGGAAATTTTGCGCCACTGTGCTCAGCTTTTCAGGATTAGCCGATTAGATGCGATCAGATCACATGAACCCCTGAACTTCTCAAGTTGAAGGCAAGGAAACACAGCACTATGAATGCATAGTGCAAATATTCTTATTTGAGATTTACAGTAAACTTGACTTCACGGATAGTTACTAATTAGATAACAACTGATAACAGACCAAGATTAATCCCTAAATGTAGACCTCTCACCTTGATAGGTCCGAAGGGTGCAAAAGCCTTTCTTAGATCATCCTCATTTAGATCGTAGTGTATGGACCCCACATAGACTCTACACATGAGGGAGATAGCCCTGTCTCTCTGTTGGGTCTGTTGCTGCTCAGACATACTACCACTCGCCTCAGGGGGCTTCTTTGATAGAACCTGGAGGGGGGTAGTAAGATATTGGGAAGGTGTAGTTGGTAAGAGGTAATGAGACACATTGGGGACGCGTTGATAGGAATGGTGGTTATCCACTAGGGGTTAGAAGGGTAAAGTTATTTAGAAGTTCCAGGCCTGACTTCTACTTCTTAGTATCCAAATGACGTATTATAGTAGGGCCTAGGGGACGCGCTAATCACTTTGTGTGGCTCGCACCATTTCTGTGAGGGTTCGGTAGATCAATAATCACGTAGCATTAGTTAACCTAGATGTCAGCTGGTACCACGTCAGTGTCCTAATACTACGTAGGTCGGGGCACCACTAACTTCATGAGGTGGGGCGTTAGATATGATCCTTCATGAGGTTACAACTACCAGCAAGTGGGATAAGATTTGGTGTTACTTCTAGAAATGACAGGACTCAGGACTGCTCAGGAAGGTGGAAAGTTAGGATTGTTGAATGAGATTGGATTCTTATTTTAAATGGAAAAAAGACGCCATTTCACCAGTAGATTTCCAGTACTACTAGATATAGATTTCCCCACTAATTCCAGGACGCTAGAAAATTTAGTGCCCTTGATTTTATCTATACTCCATTACTAAGAGGACTTATCTTTGTGGCCCACCGGCCATGTTCACCTGTCTTATCCCCTTATTATATCACTTGTTCCCGGATATAATTTACCCTGTCTAAATCACTTTTCCCCGAATATAATTTACCCTGTCTATCATTTTCATCCTGCATTCGTAGAACGTACGTGGGGTGAGAGATAAGGAAACTTTACCATATCTGTCACCACCACGTACCTTCTACATATATATTCGCACCCTAGTAGGGACGAACTTCAATTATTTTGACTCACTATTTGGTTGTAACCGACTAACCGGCTCAACACGATCACGTCCATTATAGGTAAGCTCGGAAAAAGTGCTCAAAATGAAAATTCTTTCATAACATCGGGTATCTTACCGCCTGCACGGAGCATTCCATGGCGTACTTCTTAGCTCTGTGCATCAACTCAGTCTCCTGGGGTAAGTGCAGGGATTAGTGTCTTATTATCCAGTAGAGAAGCAGGGATTAGTACGTGTGTCGACAAAGAAGGGAACAATACGGCATTTACTATTTGACAATTGTGGTTATCTGTCTTTTTGATATCTAATTAGGATATATTATGTCCTATTATACCCTTCCCAAAAGAGATATTTCACGTGCCAAATTATGTCCTTTTATCCAGTAGAGATATATATTTCACGTGATGCCGTGAGTACACAACAACCCTTTCAGCCACCTAACCTGAATAAACTTGAAACATTGTTCCATAACCTTTCTTTTCACATAGTGGCCATTTTCATTTTGCACGGGGGAGGAGAATTAATGTTTCAGTTCTGATATACCTGTATGGTGAGATGTTTGAGAGGGGGAGGAGAAGTAATGTTTCTACCTGTATGGTGAGATGTTTTAGAGGGGGTGCTGCTACTTGTTCTACATCCCGTATCCAACTCTGGTATTGCTTGTACATTTTCTTATCATCATCCGTCTTAGGCTGGTACATGCCCTGCAGGATATATGATGGGGTAATTTAGATTACTGCTGGTTCATGCCCTGTAGAGTATAATGGGGTAGTTTAGATTAGATAGGACTGGTACATGCCCTGCAGGATGTAATGGGGTAGTTTAGATTGGATAGGGGTACATGCCCTGTATGATATATAATGGGGTATTGGGCTGGTACATGCCCTGTAGGATATATAATGCGGTATTGGGCTGGTACATGCCCTGTAGGATATATAATGCGGTATTGGGCTGGTACATGCCCTGTAGGATATATAATGCGGTATTGGGCTGGTACATGCCCTGTAGGATATATAATGCGGTATTGGGCTGGTACATGCCCTGTAGGATATATAATGCGGTATTGGGCTGGTACATGCCCTGTAGGATATATAATGCGGTATTGGGCTGGTACATGCCCTGTAGGATATATAATGGGGTATTGGGCTGGTACATGCCCTGTAGGATATATAATGCGGTATTGGGCTGGTACATGCCCTGTAGGATATATAATGCGGTATTGGGCTGGTACATGCCCTGTAGGATATATAATGGGGTATTGGGCTGGTACATGCCCTGTAGGATATATAATGGGGTATTGGGCTGGTACATGCCCTGTAGGATATATAATGGGGTATTGGGCTGGTACATGCCCTGTAGGATATATAATGGGGTATTGGGCTGGTACATGCCCTGTAGGATATATAATGGGGTATTGGGCTGGTACATGCCCTGTAGGATATATAATGGGGTATTGGGCTGGTACATGCCCTGTAGGATATATAATGGGGTATTGGGCTGGTACATGCCCTGTAGGATATATAATGGGGTATTGGGCTGGTACATGCCCTGTAGGATATATAATGGGGTATTGGGCTGGTACATGCCCTGTAGGATATATAATGGGGTATTGGGCTGGTACATGCCCTGTAGGATATATAATGGGGTATTGGGCTGGTACATGCCCTGTAGGATATATAATGGGGTATTGGGCTGGTACATGCCCTGTAGGATATATAATGGGGTATTGGGCTGGTACATGCCCTGTAGGATATATAATGGGGTATTGGGCTGGTACATGCCCTGTAGGATATATAATGGGGTATTGGGCTGGTACATGCCCTGTAGGATATATAATGGGGTATTGGGCTGGTACATGCCCTGTAGGATATATAATGGGGTATTGGGCTGGTACATGCCCTGTAGGATATATAATGGGGTATTGGGCTGGTACATGCCCTGTAGGATATATAATGGGGTATTGGGCTGGTACATGCCCTGTAGGATATATAATGGGGTATTGGGCTGGTACATGCCCTGTAGGATATATAATGGGGTATTGGGCTGGTACATGCCCTGTAGGATATATAATGGGGTATTGGGCTGGTACATGCCCTGTAGGATATATAATGGGGTATTGGGCTGGTACATGCCCTGTAGGATATATAATGGGGTATTGGGCTGGTACATGCCCTGTAGGATATATAATGGGGTATTGGGCTGGTACATGCCCTGTAGGATATATAATGGGGTATTGGGCTGGTACATGCCCTGTAGGATATATAATGGGGTATTGGGCTGGTACATGCCCTGTAGGATATATAATGGGGTATTGGGCTGGTACATGCCCTGTAGGATATATAATGGGGTATTGGGCTGGTACATGCCCTGTAGGATATATAATGGGGTATTGGGCTGGTACATGCCCTGTAGGATATATAATGGGGTATTGGGCTGGTACATGCCCTGTAGGATATATAATGGGGTATTGGGCTGGTACATGCCCTGTAGGATATATAATGGGGTATTGGGCTGGTACATGCCCTGTAGGATATATAATGGGGTATTGGGCTGGTACATGCCCTGTAGGATATATAATGGGGTATTGGGCTGGTACATGCCCTGTAGGATATATAATGGGGTATTGGGCTGGTACATGCCCTGTAGGATATATAATGGGGTATTGGGCTGGTACATGCCCTGTAGGATATATAATGGGGTATTGGGCTGGTACATGCCCTGTAGGATATATAATGGGGTATTGGGCTGGTACATGCCCTGTAGGATATATAATGGGGTATTGGGCTGGTACATGCCCTGTAGGATATATAATGGGGTATTGGGCTGGTACATGCCCTGTAGGATATATAATGGGGTATTGGGCTGGTACATGCCCTGTAGGATATATAATGGGGTATTGGGCTGGTACATGCCCTGTAGGATATATAATGGGGTATTGGGCTGGTACATGCCCTGTAGGATATATAATGGGGTATTGGGCTGGTACATGCCCTGTAGGATATATAATGGGGTATTGGGCTGGTACATGCCCTGTAGGATATATAATGGGGTATTGGGCTGGTACATGCCCTGTAGGATATATAATGGGGTATTGGGCTGGTACATGCCCTGTAGGATATATAATGGGGTATTGGGCTGGTACATGCCCTGTAGGATATATAATGGGGTATTGGGCTGGTACATGCCCTGTAGGATATATAATGGGGTATTGGGCTGGTACATGCCCTGTAGGATATATAATGGGGTATTGGGCTGGTACATGCCCTGTAGGATATATAATGGGGTATTGGGCTGGTACATGCCCTGTAGGATATATAATGGGGTATTGGGCTGGTACATGCCCTGTAGGATATATAATGGGGTATTGGGCTGGTACATGCCCTGTAGGATATATAATGGGGTATTGGGCTGGTACATGCCCTGTAGGATATATAATGGGGTATTGGGCTGGTACATGCCCTGTAGGATATATAATGGGGTATTGGGCTGGTACATGCCCTGTAGGATATATAATGGGGTATTGGGCTGGTACATGCCCTGTAGGATATATAATGGGGTATTGGGCTGGTACATGCCCTGTAGGATATATAATGGGGTATTGGGCTGGTACATGCCCTGTAGGATATATAATGGGGTATTGGGCTGGTACATGCCCTGTAGGATATATAATGGGGTATTGGGCTGGTACATGCCCTGTAGGATATATAATGGGGTATTGGGCTGGTACATGCCCTGTAGGATATATAATGGGGTATTGGGCTGGTACATGCCCTGTAGGATATATAATGGGGTATTGGGCTGGTACATGCCCTGTAGGATATATAATGGGGTATTGGGCTGGTACATGCCCTGTAGGATATATAATGGGGTATTGGGCTGGTACATGCCCTGTAGGATATATAATGGGGTATTGGGCTGGTACATGCCCTGTAGGATATATAATGGGGTATTGGGCTGGTACATGCCCTGTAGGATATATAATGGGGTATTGGGCTGGTACATGCCCTGTAGGATATATAATGGGGTATTGGGCTGGTACATGCCCTGTAGGATATATAATGGGGTATTGGGCTGGTACATGCCCTGTAGGATATATAATGGGGTATTGGGCTGGTACATGCCCTGTAGGATATATAATGGGGTATTGGGCTGGTACATGCCCTGTAGGATATATAATGGGGTATTGGGCTGGTACATGCCCTGTAGGATATATAATGGGGTATTGGGCTGGTACATGCCCTGTAGGATATATAATGGGGTATTGGGCTGGTACATGCCCTGTAGGATATATAATGGGGTATTGGGCTGGTACATGCCCTGTAGGATATAGTCTGCAGATCATTACTGATTGAGCATCCTCTCATCTAGTTTACCATATCCCTGTGTGAGATACCTGTATTGTTTGAGGTCAAATAGTGATCATTTTATGAACCAAATCCAATCAATTCATCGCGAATTGTTGTGAATCGCAGACGAGAGAG
>AVPN01000254.1:32002-58871 GCA_000695325.1 Pleurobrachia bachei | reverse complement strand
CTCTCTCTCTCTCTCTCTCTCTCTCTCTCTCTCTCTCTCTCTCTCTCTCTCTCTCTCTCTTTCTCTCCCCCCACATGACACATGAAGTGGTAAAGTAGCTGTGCCTCCCCACAGGGCGTCTAAACAACCAATGACCTTGATAAACCATCTGTCTGTCTCTCTCTGTCTCCCAACCCTCTCTCTTTCACTCTCTCTATCTCCCCAACCCTCTCTTTCACTCTCTCTATCTCCCCACCCTCTCTTTCACTCTCTCTACCACCTTTCTCTCCACCTCTCTCTCTATCTCTCCGTCCCCTTTCTCTATCGTTCCCTTTCTCTGTTAACCCGTCTATCAAGTTACGTTAAAGAAGCAAACTCCAGATAGCGAGACAGCGTTCCGGATTCAGATCGGCCTACCACCTTTCCCTCTCATTCGTCGATCCATCTTAATCTCTCCCAGCTCTCTCTCTCTCCCCCTCTCTCTCATCTCGATCTCTCTCTCAGCTCCAGTGGCACTTCGTTGTGACGAGGGAGTTGGAAACCTCACATGAAATAAAATGTAGTTTAAGCTACACAACTGGAGGGCTGAAGGGGGCACTGTTAGAACTCTGAATGATGGCGATAAAGATCTTTGGACCACGTGGAACCACACCAGGATAAACCTTGGAAAGATAGGGAGAGCGAGAAAATGAGAGAGAGCGGGATATAGGCTAATGCTAGGGGGCAATTGGTGGCGGGTGCTAAACTTCATGACACATGATACAACCTATATCTCGCTAAACAGAACCCCTTACAATGCTAAACGATGTCTAGAAAACAACACCTTTCAATCAACCCCTATACCACCAATTCTCACTTTGCTACTAAATTACAACACCACTACTACTACTACAAGTAGAGCTAGAATGCACCATTGGCTACACGCTGATCAACTGTTCGTACTGTCTCCAAATAAACGGTATTCGAACATGTACGGTCAATCCGAGCGATAAAAAGAGAGACTGAACGACGCGGCGCGTTCACAGTCCGGAAAACAACAGCTCTGTGCCGGGCATGGTTACACATGTTGCAAAATAGACATCTGACATATATTCTGTTCAGAAAGACATTGGCACATGTTAGTCTGGGTCTGATATATACTTATTATCATTTTGATAGGAATTGGCGGGGAGCAATCATAACCGTCTACTGCGGGTGGTGGTTCAAACCGTGTCTCGTACAATAGTATTGTTTCTAATTTGTAACACAATTGAAAGGTAGTAGTTGGAGTCATTGTAACATTGTAACAAGATAATCAGTTACAACCCTCCCCAGTCTCGCTGTTCCCGTGCCAGGGGTGACGTGTTACGGACTAGGATAGCTATTTTATTGATAACGCGCCCCAGCCCCGTCTAGATCATCTTACTAGACAGGGAAAAGGATTTCAAAGCAAGCCAGTTAACAAGGAAAGTAGAAACCTGTTAATAGAAAATAGAAACTGGTTAACATAACTAGAAACTGGTTAACATAACTAGAAGGTAACTAATGAAGAACAATAACAACAACCTCTCGAGATTTATTTCGTTCATTTTCTCAATTGAGAGAATGAACAAGTTTTTAGCAGAAATATCCGCTATTTGATTGAATATCTAAGGTCTATCTTATTCTTAGGAACTGCATAACAGGAAATAGAGAGACGCTAGCAGTGACAAGATATCGAAAACCACAAGGCAAACACATTTGGTACAAAGTTCGCAAATTCTAGTGAAAAAGTGAAAGATCGGATAGTATGATTATCGATAATCCGACAATCTGTCGGACAATTGCAAATCGGTAGATATGAAAACACGACAGAACTTCAAATGATAACACATCGTTAACATTCAACGAATCGAGGGGTAAACAAGATATATGACTAACAAATGGAACCAGGAAAACGGAATGATAACTACATTTGAAGACCACGAATCCAAAGAACCAAAATCTGGATAAAACAGTAATCTGCAACACATTACTATTGATAAAAAGGGGGACATAGTAGAAACACTGATAGCGAGCTGATGATCCTCTATCCAGTATATTGGTGTTGTGGACAAGTGATCACGTGATAACGCCGCGAGATGGACATCACGTGACATCATGTGACATTGTGCGCCGCACAAGCTCCCCTCTTCTCCTTGAACGAGAGCTCTGGGAGAGCGATGTGCTTTGTATAGGTTAGAATTATTATAGGGGCCCTGCACTTTGTAGAAAAAAAGTTGAATTTGATCTGTTTTAACAGCGATCTGCTTGATTAATTCGTTATTTATTAGCTGTGCAGCTGGTGAAGAGGTGCAGGGTTTGCTAATCGGTGTGATTGGAAATCGCACAGGTCCTCAATCGCTGAACAACTTTACAACAGCTCTCACTTTATAATCATTATTGTTAGAATTTTCAACTCAAATTATAGCTTGCTGCAGTTCTCTCTTGACTATCATTTGCCGACTCCCCCTCTCCCCGGCCTCCTCTTACCTCCCCCTCTCCTCTCTTTCTATCTCAACTCTAGTGATCTCATCCTCCTACTCCCAAAAGAACCCACGGGAGATATCAAATCCTGTTGCAACCAGAGAAAGGATCTGCCATTGTATCATTTTGTTGAGAGAATGACATTCTCAGAATGTGTGGCTAATGATAGGCTAGACCACTACAACAGTTTGGTTGAAAAGTGAGATACTTACTCTAACTAAAAAGAGAGAGAGAGAGAGAGCAAAAGAAAGGATGAGCTTCATTTACAAAAGTGAGAGTAACAGAGTAGGCTAGACCATTGCCACTATACTATAGTGATACAATGTTCTGATTTCACATCGCGTCATCAATTACAGGGGAACAAAGAAGTGCCTGGTACGTGGTAGTATTGTAATGTGAGAGATCTTGGGAAGAGGTGGACAATGGGAATATATACTTGATATACCTAGACAGGAGCTTCTTCTGTCTATGGGTACAATATGATGTACCACCAAGCCCTGCACCCTTTCTTAGACTTATCAGCAACTCGCCACGATTAGAATTAAACATGCTCCTAACTGATAACTCGAATAAATGGGAACAAGTTTTCTAGTCGCTTCAAAATCCCGAATTGAAAATTTAGTTGAAAAACTACAAAAGCCTTCCAAACCCAAATCGGATAGGCCGAATGCCGATAGCCCCGGATAAATTTTACGGAAATTATCTGGGCTATCCTAGTAATCATCAAAACCCCCGGGGAGTCATCGGGACCCACCCAGAACACAATTATTATCCGGACTCGGGACTGTACAGGATTCCAATCACTTGTATCTACATTTACAAATATTGTTTGTTGAGTAAAATAAATATTGTAGTAACCGGGGCGGGGGAGGCACAAATCTTGTGCGTGCCACAAGAAAGATAGACCAATATCTTGCGACAAGAATCAAGATTTGTAGGGCACGCAATTGACAAGCATTACGTGCTCCTACAAATCCCTATAACATCTCTCATATATTTGTCCCAATATGTAATATGTCATGTAGTAGGTAAATGGTGCATGGTGCAGGCTGCACATTCTATTATATATTTTATCGGAAAAGTTATTATTTGAAATAGAGATTAGAACGGAGGAATTTACTGTTTTAATGAGCTTTAGATTGCCTCTTGAGTGAGCAAGAGTGAGATAGAGTGGTTTGTGTCGGATTCCGGTCTCTGTACCTCTGCACCGCTGCAAGGATGCCATGCACCCCCTTGCACCGCTGCAGAGTTGCAGAGTTGCAGCCGCCAACCATCTTGTCGCTACACGTGAGTTAGGACTGATAGTGGGGGTGGTGGTCAATCATGTTATCATTAATGAACATAGTCATCTTGTCGCCACACGTGAGTGGGGACCGGTATTGGGGATTGCGGTCAGTCCGGTTATAACCGGTTATCGGTAAGGAACGTGGTCATCTGTGATTGGCTGATGTACTCAGGTCACGTGATAGTGGGAGGCCACGCATCCGAGGGGTCTTAGGCGAGGAGGTTGAGAGTTCTGGACACAAGGTTTTGGTGTACGGACCAGCTAGTTTGGATTGTAGAAAGTTAGTTTGTCTGCGGCCAAACTTCTTTATATTGTCAGCTTGGGACTCGTAATGGGGGCGGCTACATTGCAAACATTGATGCTAGGCCACAATATAAGGTGGAGCAGTGTTGTATAGCTTGTGGGTTTGGGTGCACATATGTCATAGTGAGTATGAGAGAGTTAAGGCTTGAGAGGGGGTGTAGTTAGAGAGGAGTCTAGATCAGAGGAGATGGAGTAATGAGAGGCAGGGGTATTTACTATTTAGTAGTTCAGATTGTTTATATGTTTACATGTTATTGAGTTGGAGTTAGTGAGTGTTTATTTGTTTGTTATTGCAAGAGAGTATTTGAATGGAGATTTAAATAGGAATCCTGGCGGTGTGTCAGAGTTTCCGAAAGGGGATCCCTCGGAGGCCCAGTGGTTGCGGTTGGTGTATCAGTTGGACTTGGTTGATTAGACAGTGTAAAGGGATTAGTCCATGATACTATAGCCGTTGCCACCGAGTCTCTGATTGATCTCCTCTTTCACACGTATATGGTTTGTTTTCATTTGTCTACACAGTCATGGATCAGGTCTGTCCTAACATTAGTTCTCTATACGGACGGAGAGCCAGGGACTCTCCGTAGGGGCCCGGGCACGTGTACAGGGTACTATACTCTTAGTACAATGTCTTGTACACACGTGGCTTTTTACAGTCCGGGTCACGGCTCGGCCAGCCCCTACAGATTGAGCAGTTAATATTAGTGTTTGCTGTAAGATATTGCAGTTGTCTCCCCACACTTTACGAGCACGTGTATGTAGTCGCTGTTGATAAGGTCGGTGATGCAGTCTAAAAGTAAAATAAACTCCAATCTTGCGGGTTTGTAATAAATAAGACTACAGAAAAATATACTACGAACAATTATTGTTGTCGTCAATTGCGGGTGCTCGAATCACCGACCACATACGATAATTATTAATCTGGCCTTCATGCCTCATGAGTATTTAATTTTAGTGTGTTATCATAGCTGCAGTTTAGAAACTATTGATTCCTTGTATCACCCTGAACATAAAATGGGGCACATGAGACCAGGTATAGGACCATCGAGATACTGTCACTAGTATCTGCAGTGATGAAATGACTATTTGATCAGTTGCGCCTGGATATGGGCCTATCGAGAATGTACTACGACCATAATATACTAGATGGAGTAGCCAAGGTTAATTATGGGATATAAACCCAAACTGTAGCGAATAAATCGCACGTGGAGGGGGGGTTGGGTCCAATCAATATCTAGTGGCCATGTGATTCAGTGAGAGGGAGAATCAAGTACTGATATGCTAATGAGAGGCAAGGGGAGCTGGGAGGGATTAAATACGGAAGGTATAGAAATGCAGAGAGAGATATGTGAATAGTTAGAGACGAGATAGAAAGGGTGGGAAAGATACTGGGCAGGGATGGTTTGTATAGTTGATGAATCTCATCGGTCAATTGACGATACAAAGCAACCAAACAAGTGTGAGGACTGCTCGATCCTCTCTCTTTATCAAAACTAAATCAAGCCTTTCGTTTAATAGAACTAAACTAATATAATGAAACTGCCGATTTAGCATTCAGTTTCTGATCAGTGATTATATCAACACGTGTCATTCTAGACTTGGAAAACTTCAAATCAATTTGGGATCTAAAAGCTAGAAAACGAAAATGAAACTGATTGGAATGATACATGAATGAACTACTTGAGAATGTCAGGAGAATACCTGTTCTACATGTATCAAATTGTGATGAAAGTAACAAGTTTAAAAGATAAACAACTCACCACATGCTGCTGACTACTCCTCCTCCAAGATATGTATCACCTCGTTCCTGACATTCCAGTGGAACATGCATGGCCACCTAAATACGGGAATGTTCATGAGAGATACTCAGCGTGTCGGCACTGGGACGCTTGTCAGCGCTTATATTTCTAGTCAATGATAGCGGCGCGCAAACATTACACTGACAGTGCACACTTTGTTTAGGGTTGGGAAGTGCGCGGGTTACAGATAGGATGGCAGTGATAAAGCCAGTTTCTAAGTTGAGCTAATGCCAGGCACCACACAGAGAGATAGAGAGAAATTGAGTGTGTGTGTACAGACGTACCGTCTGTATGTGATGTTATACAGACAGACGTACAGTTACACTTTATTATTGTTCTTACGAATCAGTCAATAAAAGAAACTGTTTCCTCTTTCTATCAAAGAAATGATACTCAAATACAAACAGACAGACATATAATTATTAACCCATAATATCTTCTCAAAAAACATCACTCACAAGTCTCTCCCTAATTAGTGTCTAATTAGTTTGTTGATGCCACATCTCACCATATAGTGATCCAGGCTTCTCCAACAGCTCACCATGTGTCCCTCTCTCCCTTATCTCCCCTTTATCCAGTACCAAGATCTCATCTGCATGCATGATAGTACTGAGTCTGTGGGCTATGAAAATACTGGTCTTCCCCGCACTAACAGTGTGCAGGGACTCCAGAATATTCTGCTCGGTTAGACTGTCAAGTGAGGATGTAGCTTCATCATAAACCAAAATAGGTGCATCCTTTAGTACGGCCCTTGCCAGTGCGATCCTCTGTTTTTCACCACCCGACAACATTTGTCCTCGTTCACCCACCTTTGTATCATAACCAGACGGAAAGGCGCTGATAGCATTATGGATATCTGCTAAATGTGCCGCTCGCTCTATCTCGCCCTGACCCACACCCACACACCCATACTCTATATTATACCGGACCGACTCGTTGAATAGGACACAATCCTGTGGTACTACCGCCACATTCTCTCTGTAACTGTTCAGTGCGAGGTCAGTGATAGGGACACCCCCTACTGACACAGATCCTGAGTTGGGTTCATAGAACCGGTATAGGAGCCTCACAAGGGTGGATTTACCAGACCCAGATCCACCTACAATAGCAACTGTTTTACCGGGTGGCACAGTAAAACTGATGTTTTTAAGAATCGTTGAATCTGGAGTATACCCAAAGGTAACATCATTAAAAACTATCTCTCCATCCTTGCATATCTCCCCTGCATCCCTTGCCCCGGGCTTGTCACTAATTGAGGCATGTTGTGTTAGAAGTGTGTTCAGGGACCTCATATCGGTATGTGCCTGCTGTATGTCCCTATAGATACTCCCCAGGAAGTTTAGAGGTTGTGAGACTTGCAGAATTAGTAGATTCACCATTACCAGGTCACCAATAGATAGTTGCCCAGCTAGAATCTGGTTGGTCGCCAATGCCATGCTGACTGTTAGACCTGCGGTTATGATTATCTGCTGGCCACTGTTCAGCAGTGACAATGATGTTTGTGTTTTAAGGGCACCCTTTTCGTACGTCTTCAATAATTTCTCGTAATTCTTCACTTCAAATCCCTCGTTATTGAAGTATTTCACCGTTTCATAGTTGATGAGCGTGTCCACAGCTTTAAAACCAATTTGATTGTCCGCAGCGTTCATCTGTTTCCGAAACTTTGTCCTCCAATTAGTAATGCCATAGGTGAACCCGATGTACGTCCCTGCAGTAGCTGCACAAACAGCGGAGTATGACACCCCACAATTCCACCATAGGACCCCAAACACAAAGGCTAGTTCCAGTATAGTTGGGATAACACTGACAACAAGATGACGGAGAATAGCATCAGCACCCCGGGTTCCCCTGTCTATTACCCGGGAGAGTTGGCCAGTTTTCCGGGCTTGATGGAATGAGAGGTCGAGATTCAAAAGGTGGGAGTAGGTTCTCCTTGATACGGATCTAATATTGTCCTGCGCAACGGAGGCGAAGACGCTATTCTTTAGTTCGTTTACACTAGGTGCTAGAGCACGGAGAGTTCCATAAACCAGGACCCACGCCATGACCGTGCTCCCTCCCAGTAACACTAATTGAGGTATGTGATCACCATCTAGTGGGACACTGAACCGGTTCACTATGTCCTTAAAGACGAGGGGAACGAGAGTATTAGCTAATTTACTGATAACTATCAGCCCTCCCACGGTCACTACTCGTGCCTTAATTTGTGGTCGATCGGAGGGCCAGAAGGACTTCTTTAATTGTTCGTATGATGTTAGACTTCCTGAATCTTGTGGTTTATGCTGACCAGTGGTAGTTGAGAGAGTTCGGAGTGTAGTAGCATGGGAAGTTCTAGGAGTTGTGGAGAGATTTCTGAGAAGTACTGCATCAAGCCGGAAATAGTGTCCGGTCCTGTGAGAGGAGGAGCACCGGAGAAGCAATGTTCTCCCTGGGAGTCGTGGAAGCATACTACCTCGACACACCTAGAGGGGGAGGAAAGGGGGTGTTAAAACTTGGGTTCATCTGAAATATAAAGTACAGTCAGATCCCCATTTACCGGGATGCTAGGGAGAAAGGAATCGGGGCCCGGTAAATCGGGAGTTCGACTGTAGATGGATATATTGATATGTGAGGTACCCCCTTTTTTGAATTCCAATTCCCGAGATTCAGAAACAAAATAAAACACATTTATCATAATTTATATCAAGCTAAAATAATAGGTCAATAACCTAATAATGACACATCACACTTCTCTCTCTTCTCATTTAATTTACAAAGGTAGTTTGGTAATAAACACACACACAGAGACGGACGGACAACAGGATGTAAACATCAGCCAACATTCAAAACATGTTGTACTGTGACGTATGTAGACTTCTTGTATTCCTCCTTTATAATTTGTTTTTCGTTCGAATAGAGTGGATTAATCGAGAAGAAGGGTAGAGAAAAAGAAAAGTAGATAACGATAAAATGAGATACTCAGGAATAGAATTTAGAAAAGTTTGTTTTCCCTTAATAGACTCGACTAAATGCTCGTGAAAAAAGATTGACTGAGAGTATGGTCCGTTTGTGGTCGGTGAAAATTAGAATCCGAAAATTGAGAGAATAGAAAGTCCAAACATAGAAAGAGAGATAGAGAGAGAGGGATAGAGAGATAGAGAGAGATAGAGAGAGAGAGAGAGAGAGAGAGAGAGAGAGAGAGAGAGAGAGAGAGAGAGAGAGAGAGATAGCTACAGAAATAGAGTTAGAGATTAGAGAAGTCTGAAGAGTAATCAATGTGTGATTAGGGCAATTGTTTTGAAATTGCTCGTAATGAGACACAGCGTGTAAAAACACATGTGGTTGCTTGGTTTGCGGTCTAAAATATAAACTTTGTGGTTCTCCCTCATTAAAACTCTATCCCTCTCTCCCTCTGCCTCTCCCTCTCTCTTTTCTAATCCAATCAAGATCTCTCTTCTTTTCTCCCTCTCTTGCTTCAAATGCGCCAAATCAGGGGTGCTAATTGGACTTTATCCACATTTTACACACAAATACAGACACAAAATTACATGACACACATCATGTGCTGCTAATAAATCGCTGGCTGCTGGTTACATCCCGTATTAAAATTTAAGGCGAGCAGGAAGGGGGATGACGTATTGAAGGAATCAAAGCCATTTCCAATCGTCAAACTCCCACATAAATCACCCATTTAAACACTCTCTCATGACCCGAAACACTAATTATATATTTGGCATTTATGTAACGACTAACAGCTATTTTTCTTTTCCGCATTACAAATCGGACTTATTATTGGGGATTATTTCGTTTTATATTTCTCTTTATTTAAAGTCACACAATATAACGTATTTAGAGTTGGATATAAGAGAAGTCACATCATGCGTCCAGCTGGTGTATAAACAACACTGTGTTTTACAACCGGTTGGTCGTGATATAGAACTTCTCATTGTGTATCCGTTTTCTATCTCTTTTTCTTTTTTTACTTGTCAGATGGCTGTTATAAGGGGGAAACAAGTTCACGGCAGATATATTCAATAATTATTTTACACCTAAATCTAATTGTGTAGCTAATGATCATACTGAAATTTACATACAAGATAACATTTCTGTGTAGTGTAAAATATTGGGATTACTCTTCTGAATTTGTACGACGAAAAAAAATCGGATAAGACTGTAAATAGTTGGAAAAATAAACTGAAAATTTTCTTCAAAGTTTGCCCGAGCGCAGTTAATAAATAGAAACCCTTATTAAAACAAATTTCGCACAATCACAAATATAATTGAAAAACCTTTAAGAGTGTTCGCGAATAAAACGAAACAACAAAAAACGGTTCAAAAAACATTGTGATCTTTCTCTCCCCCAGGGAGATGTAATCATGTTAAAAAACTAACACAACCACAATGTTTGGGGGAGATATGTGTGAAAATTCTCATCTGACATTGTTTATGGTTTTATATACATAAGGAAGAATGCGTTGCCATGGTGGCAGCTCCTAGCGACATGTGTTAGGCACGAATTCCGCTGCGTTGGGATTCAGCGTACTACAGGTCTGAGAAAAGAAGGGGAGGGTAATAGTGAATTGAGGAGGAAGGATTCAGTAAACTAATTACAACAACGGTAGTTTTTAGGGTCTATACAATTGTTTCATGATGTCTCACGAGAAAACTAATCAAGGGTTCAAGTGTGAAATTAGGGGATAAAACTTACTATAAGTTCAGACATATCACATATATCTTTATTGTAGTCGTCTGTGATGTACAGATCCTGTACTCCCCCGCACAATATATCCCCACCGTCGAGTTCAGCGTCTATATCTCGAGCTATTCTCTTCAACTAAAAAAGTGTGTGTTAGAGGGAATCGTGTGGTGTTTTTTGGAAAGATTGGTCGGGTAGATAAAGAGAGAGAAGGAAATTAGGTTTCCCAATAATTTGACAGTTTGAAGTTCCCTGAAAACAATTGTGGGCCTGGGGGTATATCTTACTTCTTCAAGATAGAGATTCTCGAGGTAAGCCTCCTCAAAAGTGTCTTCCTCATTCATCCACTCATACTCTTTAAACCATTCCTCATCAATGATCTCGTGGTGGTACTCAACTGGAGATTCGGGTCGCACAACCATCTTGTTTTATTGACTTGCTACACACAGAGAATATAGTGAAGTTAGGTAGGTGGGAGGACTAAAATAAACACGCTATTTTAAAAAGCCCAAAAAGCAAACACAACATAAGATGATATAGCACAGCGGACGCAGGATAGTTAGAGATTCACACAGAGAGATTAAATTCAGGTGCTTTTTAGATGGTTTCGATAGGATTCACATCACTCTCGGACACTATAAATTCTACATCTTCAGCTACATGTTTTGTAAGTTCCTCAACCACGTATTTCAAATAGCCCCGTTCAGTGTGAGTATGTTCACTAAGTAACACATTTCTCCCTTCTGCGATCACCGCCAACACCTCATGGTGCGACATTTCCCCCGTCACATACAGATCTGCATCAACACCCTTTAGTAGGGACCCTCCCGAGCCAGCACAAACAGCAACTGTTCGGATAACATCGTAGTCTTGACCGGAATCTTTGTGTCGTTTCACCCACTGGAGAGGGTCGGCGTGGCCCAATCGGAGGGTTGACACACCGAGATGCTGTTTGAATGTCTCGCAAGCTTTAGTCAGGGAAAGGGGAGATTTGAGGGTGACGATACGACCCATTCCACAAGTTGTAGAGGGTGCCCCGTCAATTTGGGCTGGCGTTATTGGGACTTTCCTCTTGAAACTCAGACAATTAACAATCCAATCATTCACCCCGTTGTTCCGAGCGTCCCAAGCAGTGTGGGGAGAGTAGATGCTGATCCCACTCACCACACAATTTATGATGATACGAGATTTAGCGTTATCTTGAGTGAGCCGCTTAAAGCTGCTAAATATTGGAGGGTGGTAACTCAAAATCATCGAGCACTGCTTACTTTTAGCTTCTATCAAGACGGGTTCAGTGAGGTCAATCGTTGTCAAAACCTTTTTAACCGCTGGAGAGCTCGAGGATTCAAGCAACAGGCCCACATTATCCCAAGATTCTGCGTGTTTTGTGGGAGCAAACGATTCCAATTTTGTTACTAGAGTCCTAAGTTTCATCTTTCAAGGGCGGGGGAGTGAGACGGATGAGAATTTGCTTAAGAAGAGAGGCCGTGCGACGAGATTTCAGCACTTTTTGTCAGCACTTTTTGACAACAAAAGAAAAAAAGTTCTGACGAAAAGATGCATCTTTTTTTTCTTTATTTTCTTTTTTTTCGCGCGGCTTTTATTTGCATCGCGACTTTTATTTGTATCGCGCGCGCGACGTTTAAAGTTTTTTTTCAAAACACAGGCCAGGTTTCAAAATTTTCCAGATTTCAAAAACTACCAAAATGTTAGCAAAAATTGAAAATCGCTGCTCTTTTCCGTCCCCAGGGACGGCGCTGGGGCATGGGCCTTCGGCCCAGAAAGTTCCTTGGGTGTCCGGGTCTAGGGGTGGCAGCCTCGGACAGAGGGCGTGGGGTGACCGGTGATACCCTTCACGAACATGGTCCAGGGGCACAGCCCCGGCGGGGCGAAGGCAGGGTCCAGGGCCTGCAATCCCCGGTGGAGGTTAGCCTTTCTGAAATCATCCAGTTTAATAACTAAAAGTACGTGCCCTGGCTCAGAGCATAGTCCAACAAGGAGTTTTCATTAACACGAGAACCCCAAGTTGGTGGTCTATCAGAAAAGCCCCTGAGGTGCCCTCCTAGTAAAACCTTGAGTTTATCCACATTCCCCGCTTCTTTTTGGAAATATTTAATTTCATAGTTTTGCACCAAAAACTGAAGACGTAAGCACTCATGCCTTAGGCATCTACTTATTTTGATATAGTCTGTCGGGTTTTGTGTGTTCATATCAAGTATAAATGTATCTTTATAAACATAGTGAACGCCGACTTTTAACTTTTTTATGATTGTATTAAGGAATCAAAGTCCGTTCCCTAAAACGAGCGGTGTCCTCTGGGGTGTCCTCCGGGTCCGTTTGGAGCTAGTCCGTTGCAGATTTTGAACATTTCTCGGCGCCTCTGTAGCGATTGTAGATCAAAGAAGGCAAGTCTCCACCTTGTTCTATATAAACAAGCAGGAATATTTTGGGTGAAATAGTAAGTAATACAAATGTCAGTAGTTTGTGATTGTTTCTAGGATTATGTCTAAACGGCGGAAGGCTACTCCGGACACCAGCGATGACTACTACACCATTCTCGGAGTGGGACGGGATGCCAGTGATAGTGACATCAAGAAAGCGTGAGTTTTAACCGAAAAATGCATTTCATCCGTTATATACGTAATATACACGCATGTGTGTTAGTTAGAGATGAAATGAAATACAGTTAGAGGTGAAACGGAAAGAGAAATGAACTTCTTTACTTAATGAACGGTGTTGATTATATCAGGTCCAGAAAATTAATGAACGGTTTTGATTATCACAGGTACAGAAAATTAGCATTGAGATACCATCCCGATAAAAACCAAGATGATCAAGAAACAGCCACAGAAATGTTTAAATCTATCAGTGAAGCATATGATGTTCTTAGTGATCGTAAGTGTTTGTACCATTCATATTCTCTCTTTATAAATCATGTTCATACCATGTATGAAGGTATGTATAAAAAATGTGTCATACGTATGTTTTGTTATATCCTTTTATACTTTTTATACTTCTTTATGAGTCTCGTGAATTCGTGTATATTTCAACACTAATCCTATGTTCATGACCTCCCACGTGCCTCCCCACACATACACTAACCCTGTACTTTATCTCCCAGCTCAGAAGAAGCAAGTATATGACCTGTATGGGAAGGAAGGTCTGACAGATAGTAAGTACAGATCTGATAGAGGGGGAGACAGAGTGGGAGAGAGAGTGGGGAGACTTTTCTTTGTCTGTCTCACATTTCACAAACACCATACCATTTGATTGACTCCCCTACCACCAATACAATCTGTGCAATATGTACTACAAAACACTTACCCTTCTAGGTGGAGTCCCCCACTAGAAACTCCCAATCCCCCACTAGGTGGACCCCACTAACTCCCAACCCCCACCCAACTAGGTGGTCCATCACCAGGAGGACACTCTCGGGGAGCTGGAGGAGGTTTCAGGCATGGTGGTTTCCATTTCCGAACCGCAGACGACATATTCGCAGAGTTCTTCGGTGGTCACGATCCCTTTTTCCAGAGTTTCCCAAATATGGGGAGACATAGCAGTAGTAGATCTTCCTCGAGACCGACATCAGCACGACATGCCAGTCCGTTTATGACGTAAGGATCTTAATTTAAACACAGCATGCGAAACTTTTTAATTAACTTTATAGTTTATACAGATCTTGGTGACGCAGTCACCCTTACAACTCCCGTGTGGCGGGCTGAGAGAGGTGACGGCGCCACCAAATACAGATCAATGTTTGATATATTTGGATATATCCCCCAATGTAGGTTTGATAACGATGACTTTATGGGTGGAGGATTTGGACATCCCTTCGGGGGAGGGATGATGTTCTCTTCATTTGGAAACGGTGGCGGGGGATTGTAAGTGTTACATCCTTTCTAGTTGTTTTATAGTCTCCATTCTATATGATCTTGCCAAGTTATGACTACAGCTCACACTTTTACATGTAAAAGGGGGTTAGAACATAAAAAATATGATCCATCTAGCCTCATATTTCACCTCTCTACTCATTCACAAGCAAATTATACTACAGCTAAATTCGACCTGCATACCTCTAACGATTCTCACACAAAACTATTGCACTTTTACACGTGAACTGTTACTGTACTTGTCAACACCGCGAAGACAGGGTAGCGTGAAACCTAAAATTAGTTCACAGAGGGGGAAATTTAAACTATCCCAGGTTGCTCCGGGAACTTCCTCACTTTACCTTTCTCTTGTGCCTGAATGTACCCCACATTACACAGGTTACACCATTATAATAAACATGACCCATTAATTGCTCACTGCCGTCTGCCTTTACCCATAGAACCCTTCTCCAGACCACTTACCAACACACACTCTCTCTCTAACCCATATATCTCCACAGCAGTTCAATGAGCTCCACATCAATGGGAGGTGGGTTTGGAGGGGGTGGTGGTAGTTTCACCTCTTCATCCACTTCTACCACTATCAGAAATGGGAAACGAGTCACAACCAAACGGGTAAGAAGTTTTGACATGCTTGTCAAAAACCAATTTAATTGTTATACCGAATTGGTCAATCTCAATTCTCAATTTATATTTTAGGTCGCTTATTTCGACTGTGCTGAATATAATCGATTGTATGATTTGCGTGGTATTGTGCAATAGTAGCTTGATTTGTGTGTTTGACAAAGGGAGAGATTGATGGAGGGGTGGAGAGAGACATAGAGAAGGATATAGTGAGGGATAAAGGAGGGAGAGATAAAGTGAGATAGAGAGATGGATAAAAGGTCAATCGACTCTTCAACCAGATAGAGAGAGTTACCGAGCATGCAATATGTTCATTTTATTAGGCCCATAAACGTCTAATATATTCCTTCTCTACTAGAAGTTCTGTAACTAGGTTTTACCATCTGTTATTGCCATCCAGGTTGTTCAAAACGGTGTGGAAACAGTGACGGTTGAAGAGAACGGACAGGTTATCTCGCACAAGGTCAACGGACAAGAACAAGCAGAGAGAATAGGATATCATTGATTGTCACACACACCCCTGTTCTCGTATTTGTTGGTGAGTAGCGCGCTGTGTCTTTTTTGTGGGATATACCGCGCGAGTGTGAGAAAATTCGAGAAAGTGGCGCACCCCCCAATCCTTTCAATTTCCTTGTTGTTGACCAGCTGGCTTTTTGATATTTCACCATCTTTTTCAGACGGAGAAACCGAGGGATAATGAGCAGAAGCGACCCCTACCTTCCCAGTCACTCCTAAAATGACCCACAGCTACCCATGGAATTTAGGGGATAAAAGACTGTCCGAACGTCTGATCGAAGAGAGATCAGATCCCAGTGTGATTGTTTATTTGTGTCATTCCAGCCCCCTTCAAAACCAATTTGAGTGTTTTCGAAACGTTAAAAAACTCCGAATTTAGTGTCGTAACGAAAAAAAAGAAAGATGATATGAGTTTATAATACACAGAGTCACTACTAAAATCTCTTGCATTATTGGCTGTCACACTCTCTCTCCTATTCCCCGTCAAATAAGTTAAAAACGATCCCTACACACTCTCTCTGCCAGACAAAAGATAATGTATGGTTTAGTTATTTCCCTTGTTTGTCAAAAAACCAAGGCACATCTTCCCACTCCCTTACTTTCTCTAAAAGTAGAAAGAGTGAACTCTCGGGCGGTAGTAGGAAATGTGAGTTGTTCAAAAATCCAAATGTCCTACACACAAACTAAAAAGGAAGTCCGTCCATATCAACTGACAGGAATGGGAGGGTTCGTCGTTTCTTCCGTCGGAGCTACTTGGTCATTTTGCTGGGGTTTATCTTTCTTCAGGGCGTTCAGTAGGATGTCAAAGGTGCTTGGTGGTGTTAGGGAATCTGGGAGAAGGGAGGGTGTTAGGGAATCTGGGAGAAGGGAGGGTGTTAGGGAATCTGGGAGAAGGGAGGGTGTTAGAGAATCTGTGAGAAGGGAGGGTGTTAGGTAATCTGTGAGAAGGGAGGGTGTTAGAGAATCTGTGAGAAGGGAGGGTGTTAGGGAATCTGAGAGAAGGAAGGGTGTTAGGGAATCTGAGAGAGGGTGTTAGGGAATCTGAGAGAAGGGAGGGTGTTAGGGAATCTGAGAGTGGTCTGACAGATAGTAAGTACAGATCTGATAGAGGGGGAGACAGAGTGGGGAGAGAGAGTGGGGACTGGGGAGACTTTTCTTTGTCTGTCTCACATTTCACAAACACCATACCATTTGATTGACTCCCCTACCACCAATACAATCTGTGCAATATGTACTACAAAACACTTACCCTTCTAGGTGGAGTCCCCCACTAGAAACTCCCAATCCCCCACTAGGTGGACCCCACTAACTCCCAACCCCCACCCAACTAGGTGGTCCATCACCAGGAGGACACTCTCGGGGAGCTGGAGGTGGTTTCAGGCATGGTGGTTTCCATTTCCGAACCGCAGACGACATATTTGCAGAGTTTTTCGGGGGTCACGATCCGTTCTTCCAGAGTTTTCCTAATATGGGGAGACATAGCAGTAGTAGATCTTCCTCGAGGCCGTCATCAGCACGACATGCCAGTCCGTTTATGACGTAAGGATCTAAACCTTCTGACATGCACTTGCGAAACTTTTTTAATTAACTTTATACATATCAATTTTTGCTCTCGCTCTGACGATTGAGCACTCTCGGTATTTGGTGCCATCACACTGTATACAGATCAATGTTTGATAATTGGATCCCCCAACATGTAGGTTTGGTGATGATGACTTTATGGGTGGTGGATTTGGACATCCCTTTGGGGGAGGGATGATGTTCTCTTCATTTGGAAACGGTGGCGGCGGATTGTAAGTTAACAATGTTACACTCTCCATTCTGTATGATCCATCTAGCCTCATAATTCACCTCTCTACTCATTCGCAAGCAAATTATACTGGTACTAGCTAAATTCGACCTGCATACCTCTCACACAAAACTATTTTACTGCACTTTTACGCATGAATTGTTACTGTACATGTCAACGCCGTGAAGACAGGGAAGTGTGTGAAACCTAATATTAGTTCACAGAGGGAGATTTAAACTATCACAGGTTGCTTAGGGATCTTCCCTCTCGTGTGATGTGTGTCTGTGTGGACCCCACATTATAGTTCAGAGAGGGAGAGACCTAAAACTATCACAGCTTGCTTCGGGATCTTCCTTATTTTCCCTCTTGTGTGTCATGTGTGTGTATTCCACTTTACAGACGTTACACCATTATCATGAGGCTCATTTTTTAATTGCTCGCCATAGAAAAACCTTCTCCAGAGTCTACCACCAAACACACTCTAACCCATATCTCTCTATCTCCCCAGCAGTTCAATGAGCTCCACCTCTATGGGAGGAGGGTTTGGAGGGGGTGGTGGTAGTTTCACCTCTTCGTCCACATCTACAACCATCAGAAACGGGAAACGAGTCACAACCAAACGGGTAAGAAGTCCTTTTATATGACATGCTTGTTTTTACGGCTAAGAAGTTTTTATGACATTGTTTTTACTAATTGAACCGGTACCCCGGCTTTCGCTTTAATTGTTCTACCGAATTAGTCGATCTCAATCCTTAAGTTATATTTTGGGTATGTATTTCGACTGTGCTATATCTAAATCGATTGTATGATTTGTATTGCGTGATATTGTGCAATAGTAGCTTGATCTGTGTGTTTGACAAAGGGAGAGATATAAGGAGAGATGGAGAGAGAGATGGTGAAAGTGAGGGAGAGATAAAGTACGATTTAGTGAGGGATAGAAGGTCAACCGATAGTCGACCCTTCGACCAGATAAGAGAGAGTTACTGACCATGCAATATGTTCATTTTATTAGGCCCCTAAACGTCTAATATATCGTTCTCTAGTCTCTACTATAGAAGTTCTGTCACTCGCTTTTACCAGCTACTAATTTCCACTGTTATCCAGGTTGTTCAAAACGGTGTGGAAACAGTGACGGTTGAGGAGAACGGACAAGTTATCTCTCACAAGGTCAACGGTCAAGAACAAGCAGAGAGAATAGGATATCATTGATTGTCACACACACCCCTGTTCTCGTATTGGTGAGTAGCGCGCGTGTCTTTTTTGTGGAGTTCACCGCGCGAGTGTGAGAAAATTCGAGAAAGTGGCGCACCCCAATCCTTTCAATTTCAGTTGACCAGCTGGTTTCTTGACATTGGATCATCTTTTTCAGATGGAGATACCGAGGGATAATGATAAGAGCAGAGCCCTACCTTCCCAGTCACTCCTGAAATTACCCACAGCTACCCATGGAATTTAGGGGATAACAGACTATCTGAATAGTGAATATCTGATCGAAGAGAGATCCGATACCCGTGTGATTGTTTATTTGTGTCATTCCAGCCCCCTTCAAAACCAATTTGAGTGTTTTCGAAACGTTAAAAAACTCCGAATTTAGTGTCGTAACGAAAAAAAAGAAAGATGATATGAGTTTATAATACACAGAGTCACTACTAAAATCTCTTGCATCATTAGTTGTCACACTCTCCTATTCCCCGTCAAATAAGTTAAAAACACGATCCCTACACACTCTCTCTGTCAGACAAAAGATATTGTATGGTTTAGAGGGGTTTAGTTATTTTCTTTGTTTGTCAAAAAACAAGGAAATTCCCGCTCTACTCCCTTACTTTCTCTAGAAGTAGAAAGAGGGAACTCTTGGGCGGTAGTAGGAAATGTGAGTTGTTCAAAAATCCAAATGTCCTACACACAAACTAAAAAGGAAGTCCGTTCATATCAAATGACAGGAATTGGAGGATTCGTCGTTTCTTCCGTCGGTGCTGCTTGGTCATTTTGCTGGGTTTTATCTTTCTTCAGGGCGTTCAGTAGGATATCAAAGGTACTTGGTGGAGTTAAGGAATCTGAGAGAAGGGAGGGTGTTAGGGAATCTGAGAGAAGGGAGGGTGTTAGGGAATCTGAGAGAAGGGAGGGAATTAGGGAATCAAAGAGACGGGAGGGTGTTAGGGAATCTGGGAGGAGGGAGGGTGTTAGGGAATCTGGGAGAAGGGAGGTGTTAGGGAATCTGAGAGAAGTGAGGGTGTTAGGGAATATGAGAAGGGAGGGTGTTAGGGAATCTGAGAGAAGGGAGGGAATTAGGGAATCAAAGAGACGGGAGGGTGTTAGGGAATCTGGGAGAAGGGAGGTGTTAGGGAATCTGAGAGAAGTGAGGGTGTTAGGGAATATGAGAAGGGAGGGTGTTAGGGAATCTGAGAGAAGGGAGGGAATTAGGGAATCAAAGAGACGGGAGGGTGTTAGGGAATCTGGGAGAAGGGAGGTGTTAGGGAATCTGAGAGAAGTGAGGGTGTTAGGGAATATGAGAAGGGAGGGTGTTAGGGAATCTGAGAGAAGGGAGGGAATTAGGGAATCAAAGAGACGGGAGGGTGTTAGGGAATCTGGGAGAAGGGAGGTGTTAGGGAATCTGAGAGAAGTGAGGGTGTTAGGGAATATGAGAAGGGAGGGTGTTAGGGAATCTGAGAGAAGGGAGGGAATTAGGGAATCAAAGAGACGGGAGGGTGTTAGGGAATCTGGGAGGAGGGAGGGTGTTAGGGAATCTGGGAGAAGGGAGGTGTTAGGGAATCTGAGAGAAGTGAGGGTGTTAGGGAATATGAGAAGGGAGGGTGTTAGGGAATCTGAGAGAAGGGAGGGAATTAGGGAATCAAAGAGACGGGAGGGTGTTAGGGAATCTGGGAGAAGGGAGGTGTTAGGGAATCTGAGAGAAGTGAGGGTATTAGGGAATCTGAGAGAAGATGGTGTTAGGGAATCTGAGAGAAGGGAGGGAATTAGGGAATCAAAGAGACGGGAGGGTGTTAGGGAATTTGAGAGAGGGGAGGGAATTAGGGAATCAAAGAGACGGGAGGGTGTTAGGGAATCTGGGAGGAGGGAGGGTGTTAGGGAATCTGGGAGAAGGGAGGTGTTAGGGAATCTGAGAGAAGTGAGGGTGTTAGGGAATATGAGAAGGGAGGGTGTTAGGGAATCTGAGAGAAGGGAGGGTGTTAGGTAATCTGAGAGAAGGGAGGGTGTTAGAAGGGAGGGACGAGAGTGAGTTGGAAACTAGATCACTAAACCAACTGACCTGCTTGTGGTGAAGTGGTAGGTGAAGAGCTTGGTTCTTCTCTATCGTTCTCTGGAGTTCTCTCCTCTACAGATGGCTCTCTCCTCATAGAAACATCAGTCCCCATCATCCCCTCCCTCCTTCCCCTATAAGCTTGGAATGCACGGTCCGCCTCGGATGGGCGACTAAAAATGATGCATGCCGATCTGTGGGGAAAAGTGAAGAATTAGGATGGGTGTTGGCAGGGCGACTCTAGTGCTACTCCTAGAGACCAAGGAAATGTTACAAAAAGCACCAACCTACCTTCGCTTTCTGATTTCAAGTTTGGAAACGTCGATAATAGTTCCATAGTTCCTAAAATGATCGTACAAGTCTCTTCTGGAGGTGTCTCGACCAAAGTGTTGCACAAAAATTGCCGGCCCAGAAATATTGAAACCCTGTAATGATGTTGTATAGAGGGAGGTCTGCAGGGGGAGTTTGTTGTCAGGCGATATTAAACCCTCTAACTGCAATCATGTTTGAGGGAGTCAACAGATGACAGCATTGGTGAAGGGTGGTGAAATGCGCTGGAGAGACCTCACACGCGCGCGCGCCCGGTAAGAGTGGTGTAACCGATTGCTTTTCACAGAGATATCCCCTCTCAACGAGGTGTCAGTGTCAGCATCGGACGCACAACACGTGCAGGAGGGGTGGGGGTACAGGGTGAGTTTTGGATTGGGACAACTATAAAATAGACGATAAATTGGCAGAGACGTGAGTCCAAAGAATCTAGGAGAAGGGAGGGTGTTAGGGAATCTGAGAGAAGGGAGGGTGTTAGGGAATCTGAGAGAAGGGAGGGTGTTAGGGAATCTGAGAGAAGGGAGGGTGTTAGGGAATCTGAGAGAAGGGAGGGTGTTAGGGAATCTGAGAGAAGGGAGGGTGTTAGGGAATCTGAGAGAAGGGAGGGTGTTAGGGAATCTGAGAGAAGGGAGGGTGTTAGGGAATCTGAGAGAAGGGAGGGTGTTAGGGAATCTGAGAGAAGGGAGGGTGTTAGGGAATCTGAGAGAAGGGAGGGTGTTAGGGAATCTGAGAGAAGGGAGGGTGTTAGGGAATCTGAGAGAAGGGAGGGTGTTAGGGAATCTGAGAGAAGGGAGGGTGTTAGGGAATCTGAGAGAAGGGAGGGTGTTAGGTAATCTGAGAGAAGGGAGGGTGTTAGGTAATCTGAGAGAAGGGAGGGTGTTAGGTAATCTGAGAGAAGGGAGGGTGTTAGGTAATCTGAGAGAAGGGAGGGTGTTAGGTAATCTGAGAGAAGGGAGGGTGTTAGGTAATCTGAGAGAAGGGAGGGTGTTAGGTAATCTGAGAGAAGGGAGGGTGTTAGAAGGGAGGGACGAGAGTGAGTTGGAAACTAGATCACTAAACCAACTGACCTGCTTGTGGTGAAGTGGTAGGTGAAGAGCTTGGTTCTTCTCTATCGTTCTCTGGAGTTCTCTCCTCTACAGATGGCTCTCTCCTCATAGAAACATCAGTCCCCATCATCCCCTCCCTCCTTCCCCTATAAGCTTGGAATGCACGGTCCGCCTCGGATGGGCGACTAAAAATGATGCATGCCGATCTGTGGGGAAAAGTGAAGAATTAGGATGGGTGTTGGCAGGGCGACTCTAGTGCTACTCCTAGAGACCAAGGAAATGTTACAAAAAGCACCAACCTACCTTCGCTTTCTGATTTCAAGTTTGGAAACGTCGATAATAGTTCCATAGTTCCTAAAATGATCGTACAAGTCTCTTCTGGAGGTGTCTCGACCAAAGTGTTGCACAAAAATTGCCGGCCCAGAAATATTGAAACCCTGTAATGATGTTGTATAGAGGGTGTTTAGGAAGAGGTCTGTAGGGGGTGTTTCGTGTCGATATTTAACCCTCTAACTGCAATCATGTTCGAAGGATTCAACAGATGACAGCATTGATCAGGGTGGTGAAATGCGCTGGAGAGACCTCACACGCGCGCGCGCCCGGCAAGAGTGGTGTAACCGATTGCTTTTCACAGAGATATCACCTCTCAACGAGGTGTCAGTGTCAGCATCGGACGTACAACACGTGCAGGAGGGGTGGGGACCAGGGTGAGTTTTGGATTGGGACTACTATAAAATAGACGATAAATTGGCAGAGACGTGAGTCCAAAGAATCTAGATATACCAATCACGATTTTAGTTCTCCATCCACTTACGTCGACTTCCGAGGGGCTAAGAACCCTCCATTCGTGTGGTTGAAAAACTTCGGGTTCCCGTTTTAGCTCTAATTCTCGTTTCGATTCCCTCTTGTCCTCTCGTTTTCGTCGTTCCTCTTCTTTTCTGATACGTTCTCGTTTCTCTTCTTTCCTCTCTTCTTCTCGCCTTCTTCTCAACTCTCGTTCCCGTTCGGCCATCTTTCGTCTCCGTTCAACCTCCTCCTTCATCTGTCTCTCCTCCTCCCTCTTTCTCCTTGCCCTCCTCTCGTCATCTCTCCTCTCGTCCGTCAGGATATTCAACAAATCCTCCTTCGCTGACTTTGCTTCCTTCAGAAGTCTCCTAGCGTTTTCCTCTGTCTGTCTGATCTGGGCCTTCAGGTGGTCGATTGCACTGCTACTTGTTTGAGGTTCTCCTCGCGACTTGGTTCGGCTCGATTCTACACGTGCCTTGGATCGGGCTTGATCACGTGACAGTAGCTCTCTTGCATCTCCACCCTGAGGAGGGGGAAGGGGTCATATACACATCATAGCAGAGGGAAAGGGGTCAGATAAACAGAGAGGGATTGTAAACTTTCTATAACACAATTATATGGGGTTCTAAAAAGTGAAACACACTTCGAATGGCAACCAGTATCATATTTGAAAATTTGAAAATATATGAATATAAATGTTTCAAGTCTTACCTCGGCAACAATTCTCCGTAGTGTGACACGTCTAGCTGCTGGTTCACTGGCCGATATGGACCTTGACACAACCCTGACCTCAGACCGGGGTGCTGCTGCTGCTCGCCTAGGTGAGATTCTGTGTCGTCTAGGGGATCTTCTGGGTGATCTGATTCTCCTACTGGGTGACACTCTTCTGACAGGGGGTGATAGTCTTCTGGTAACAGGTGAGGATCGCCTAACAGCGGGAGAGGCCCTTCTAACTCCTGGTGATGCCCTTCTAACTCCTGGTGAAGATCGTCTAGAAGAGGGTGAAGATCGTCTAGAAGATGACCGTCTGGCTCCACTTGATGAAGCTATCCTTCTGGGAGAGACCCCGCTGCGTCTAGCCGGGGACCCCCTCCTAGATGATGTTGTACGTGATGGAACTCTCCTCTTGCGGTCAGGGGAGGATCTATCCTCTCTGCTGACTCTGGCTCTCTTCTTTGACGAGGATCGGGAGGATCGAGATGATGATGTCCTACGAGGCCGTACTTCCCTGATAGGGGTAGAGGGTGTCAAAAGGAAGGTGTTAAGAGGGATAGAGGGTGTCAGGAGTAGGGGTAGAGGGTGTCAAGACGAGGGGTACAGGGTGTCAAGGACGTGGAAAAACAGATGAGATTACAAATTAGATTGAGAGAAATGATGCCACATCACGACGTGGAGTTCTATTCTCTAAACACCATCTGGTACCTGTTCTCGTGGCTTCTCCTCCTCTCTCGTTTCCTTTGTTCCGACCTGAGAAGGAGGTGGGATTAGAAGGTGTGTCCTCCTTATATTATTATTATTTGAATAATAAGAAAGATCCTTAGTTGAATATATTTTCTGAGAGCTAGACTCTATAATAGTTGTGTGAGGTTGAGAAGGGATCCAGGTGGGTGCTTGTGTGTGTGTGGAGCTTGTAGACCTTATAAAAGTCTCCCTGCCACCACAACTACAACTAGCTATCTCTATAATTCTCTCCACCTCTCTCTTTCTCTCTCTGTGTCTCTCCATCTCTCTCTGCTTCTCTCCACCTCTCTATCTCTGCTTCAAGACACGGGAAAAGTGAGGTGCTAGGTCAGCTGGTACCCCCTCTACACATCTCCAACAAGCGAGATTTATAGCACCTATAATTATCAAATTTCAAGAGGTTTCTAAATCTCAGTGATCTATCTCCTTTCTAAAAGTAACATCAAAATTAGGTACCAGGTGCTATTCTATCTCACTGCAGCAGTGGATCATGATATCTCACCCTCCCTGCTACCTAAAATTCACTCACTTGCTTTCAGAAGAGTGTTCGCTGTTAGGAGGGGAAGGATAAATCCGTAGCGGTACAATTTCACCGCCTAAACAAAAGTGGCATGTTAAAATGTGGCAATAGTCAAAACAATGCCAGCTGTTATCCGTACTGGATGTCACCATGGCAATTAATATTTAACAAATACAGGGGGAACTGTTATTTTCACTATATCAACTGCAGGGGGAAGTGGTATTGAGAATGGAGGAAGCTGGAAGTGTCATTTGGAATGTAATATACTACCTGTCAAAAGAGAATCCTCGCTTTGCAACCACGCTGATATTTCATCCTTGTTGATTCCAACACCGGAAACGTCGTGTGCTGACATTGGTACGATCTGAGGGAGGGGGTGAGTGGCAGTGAAATTAGGAGGTGTAATTTAATTAATTAGTCACAAAGATAGACCAGGAAATACACTCTGTCTAGGTCGCGATAGTTTTTTCGGCCCTTTTTCACCGTAAAGGAGAGTTAGAACTTTTTAACTACGTGACTTAGCCGTCACTGAGGCAATATACCAGGAATATGGTGAACACAACCAACAGTGATGATTTAAAAAACACTTAACACTCCCTAATAACATGACCCCTAAGCGGCCTACTCTCTAATAACACATGTGCCCTTTTAAGCGGTCTAATTTAATACCTCTGTTCCGGGTGGAGGTGGTTCATCATCCAGTTCCAGATCATCTTGATCCTGATCGTCACCTGCCGTCACAGCAAGGTCAGCCAACTCATCGAAATCTTCATACAAATCTTCCTTCACTTGATCATCTTCATCTTCTGCTTCTTCTTCCTCGTCTCCTAGATCTTCCACATCGACAATGGAATCCTGATCTTCTTTCTGATCTTCCTCCTTGTCTGATGTTGGTGATTCTTCGCAATTCTCTGGTGATGATGTCATAATTCTAGTGTTGGAAGAATGGTTAGTGGTTAAGACTTTTCAGTAGCTTCTCCTTGGCTGCTAAAAAGTGATGCCTCATGCCAATCGGTGTTGGGGATAGGGCTTGCAATATTCAGTCGTGAGATGGGGGAAGTCATCATTAAAAGGTAGCAGATGCCAAATAGTAGCAGGGCCATCGTCACGTGCAAAAATGGCGAGTTACCCCACAGGGCGTTCAATCTTGAGGGCAGAGGGACCAGGGCAGCAAACACCAGCGGGTGAAAATATTTAATGGGGCATGTTTTTTATGTTTAAGACTTTAAAGACATGGTTGAGGTACTGGAAAAATGATAAAGCTCAAGCTGTAAGAACATCGATCACAAAAGGAGGTTTTTTTTTTTTTTTTTGTTTGAAAATTCACTAACCCCAACACCGATTGGCATCACTTTTCAACAGCCAAAGAGAAGCTGCCGAAGAGAGAAAGGGGGTAACCCTATGAAGAGTTAATCACAATGAGTCTCATTCACATTGGGTTCGATCATTTGCCCCCGGTGTTGGGGTTGGTAAAAATAAATAAATAAATAAATCTTAAAATCACTCTTATAGATAAAATAAAATCCCATACACACAGCACACTTAGAAGTTAAAGTCAATGTTTTCAAGGCTTCTTGGGGTGTATTTGGTTCTACATCCTCTTAGAGACAAAATGAGGTTTTGGCATACGCTGCAGGCCCTCGTTGCGGGGTCGCGCGCATGAGGGGATTGCAGCGCATTCCAAAAGGAGGTTCAGATTTTCAAAACAGAAAACTGATGAGCAAATTTTGCAAAAAATGACCAAAATATTTATTTTTGAGAATTTTTTGAAGATAAAGTGCGATTTTTAATAATGCGAACCGCTTGCGCGCAAATCAGAGCATTTCACGCGCATCACACGTCGCGCGCTACCAATTTCAATTCAAAACTTGAAATCGCGCGTTCGCGGTTCGCATTCTTAAAAATCGGACTTTATTTGCGCTGCACTTTTTAGTTTTAAATGGTACGCGCGATAAATTTTTCTTTTTGCGATTTTAAGAATTTCGACTCAGACTATCATTCGCCATGGTGCGATCAATAACTATCTCCATCAGGGGGTTGGAAGGCGCTGCAACCCCCTCGTTTGCGCTGCCGCGGCACCCCGCAACGAGGGGATTGAAGCGAATGCCGCGCGCGCGTTTGGCCTGAGCTCA
>AVPN01000253.1:59256-71353 GCA_000695325.1 Pleurobrachia bachei | reverse complement strand
CTTGAGAACGATTATGCCGATAAGGAAACGTCATATGCCCGGACTATATGCTAGCTATACAAAATATTACGTGCACATATTATGTGTTATAACACGCACGATACACCATGTAACTAGCTAGTGTTGTTCTAAGCTCCGGATATACATTTCAGTTCATTTTGTGCAACTCCCTCCTTGAGCAAACAGAACATTTTGTTGTTGCGTTATATTATTGCGACATCTTAATTAGCATCTTATTAGCAGAATTAATTTTGAATCATGATTAAGGTTGAAACATAATCACATAGGTAAACAGTCCGTTAGTCCGTTACCAGTTACTCAGTTGTTAGAAGGAGTGATTCCTTATCTCACAACTCACGCGTGATGTGTTCCTTATCTCACGCGTGATGTGTTCCTTATCTCACAACTCACGCGTGTGGTATTACTAACCCTACTACACACCTCTCTAACAGTTCCTCCCTTCCAGATTTGGATCAGTGTATGGAGGTAGCGGTCACCCGTCCCTTACCCCTGCTAGCAGTGTTGGCAGTATCAGGAGTAGACACCCCAGTAGGACAGATAGTGTCAGCAGTGGACCTCTCTCCGATGCAGGTACGTAGATTGTAGCTTCTATTCAGGAACCGACCTAATCAGGAAATGCTGGTCCTTGATTGGCTGATAAACTGTCACGTGACCTATTATATTAATTGTTTAGGAAGGATCTCTAGAGAACTGGTTAGAATGGAATGCGGATCTGGGAAGTTTGTACTTTGATGTAGACCGTCAACTCGAACATAATGCGAACACAAAGGGATCAAATTTGGGAATCATTTATGGGTGGGGGTCAATAATTCAATACCCAATATTATATTCTAACATTCCTTGGCATTGTTTCAATTTGCCAGGTTCTGCCTACAGATCGCTTTAAAAAAAATAAGGTCTGAACAAAACAAGTTTCAATATATCCCTTCGGAATGTGGAGTACCAGAATCATGGAACGTATTATGCATTACCGCAATGTTTCGTTTTCTAACGTTACTTTAGTACTCTGAACTCGGCCTTTTTTGTTAGGTTGGTTACATAATATTTAGCCTAGGCGAACTTGTCAAAGACCACTAATACCTTAATTAGTAAATTGATTGAGCAGCAGGAAGTACACTCTATTGATAGTTTGTTCTGTAGTTACCAATAAGGGAGGAAGTATAGCACTGATCCAGTTTATTACATTGAGACCCCCTTCCCCTCGCAATTAGCATGGTGTGAGAGAGATATTGGGGGAGTGTATCACTAGGATAGATGTAAATACATATCAATATTGTCCTGCTACCGGTTATTATGTTTCTCCTCTTGTTGTTCTGGATCTATTGCACTCACCGTGGTAACCATTTACCATGGTAACCGTGTGGTTACCTTGGTAACCTATCCGTTGTAACTATCTCTGGGTATTTTTAGACATTCATTCAGAAGCTCCTTTTTACCACTCTAAACAGACCGCCGTCCCCACCCCCTCTGTGTTCTTCTTGGGCAGTGAATTTAATTTGTGGAAGTGATTGCACGCGAAAGGAAAGTTCCCCCTCCCCGTGGTCTCTCTCCCTTGTTCATGTTTCACCCACCCTCCCTGTGGGGTCATGTTCCTTCTAGTCCTCTCCTTCTACTCCATCTTTCTCACCAACACCCGACCACTTTTTGTGCTGCCTGATTTGCATATAACACCCGCCGCTCTAGTGACCATCCTCCCGCGCCGTGTGTGTATGATCACCCCACCATGCATGATTTAGAACATGAATATCATGTTATTTCTGTAATTTACCGCTCTACTTTCTCTTCACGAATTGTACAAGCAATGAATATCCTGATAATCTTGTGGATATATCTCTCGTTTCTCTCAAGTTTCGTTATTTGTCTCTCTCCCTTGGACCCTGTCTCTCTCATGTCATCTTTCACTGTCTCTTCTTAAATCTCTCTATCGCTTTCTCTCAACAAGCATGTACTAAATAAAATATATCACTACATTTTATAGCCAGCTTTTTATCGTAACTTGTCTTATCTGACTTCTTTTTGCTTTCCCTCCTAATTCATTTTTATCTGCTCTTGTCCATTTCTCTCTTCCTCTCCTTCCACCCTCTTTCTCTCACGTGTTGCTAGAATGGCTAAAGTGCCCCTGTGTCGAACCTTTTCACACTATGTAGCCCTCTCTCGCTGTCGTATTACCAATTTGTCAATTTGACCCCCTCCTCCTTCTGCAAATTATAAGGGTCTTCCTCTTGATTCTCTCTCTCCCCCCCCCCATCTCTCTCTCTCTCTTCTCTCTCTCTCTCTCTCTCTCTCTCTCTCTCTCTCTCTCTCTTTCTCTCTCTCTCTCTGTCTCTCACATACTTGGGACGGAGGTCCTGGACGTCCTAGTCCCCGTAGAACCATGTGAAAATTCCATTCATTTCTCCCCCTTGTGTGATCTAACACCACAGCGTTATACGTCTAGCCAGTCTTGGTTTATATTCTACAAGGGAATATTTCTTGCTTGATTTTCTGTGACCCTCCTTCATTTTTAATCAACTTCCAACCATATTTAATTGAACCAAGCATTCCTTTTTTGATGATTTCTTCCTCTTCCTCTCTGTTGTCTGGCATGTTTTAAGGGCGTGTGTGTCCTATAAAATGCCACCTGTTCAGTCCAATTTCATTGCACTGCTGTGGGTTGTGGTGCCTAGAGAGAGAAAGAGGAAGATCTTGTCATGTGGTGCCTAGAAGTCGCAAATATTCTTCTTTGAAGTTCATGGTTCTCTCACTTCTTTCAGACCAAGATCAATGTACACCACCTGTGTTTATGATGTGGAGCCTAAAGTCTGACTTCATACAATTCCCTCCTTTGTTCACAGCATATATTCCACTCTATATAACCCACTGAATCGAGCATGCTCACTGTAAGTGTGTAATTTATATAGATGACCCTCAGGGGTTTCAATACCTGCACTATGACACCTCTATTTTGTATCCTGATCTCCTTCTTTCCCTGCCTTGTGAAGCTTGTTCTTAGTTTGTAGTACATCATACATGTAAAAAAGTTCCAGCTAAGCTATAAAACGTGTTTAGGGGCTGTATTTTCCTAATATTGCTGGTAACCACTGACACTCGCATCCGCCATATAATCGTGTTTGTCAAAGGGGGAAGAGAGAGAGAGAGAGAGTGAGGGAGAAAGTGAGAGTGAGGGAGAGAGAGAGAGAGTGTGTGTGTGTGTGTGTGTGAGATAAAGAAAGAAAGAGAGAGAGAGAGCGAAGGAAAGGGGCAAGGCCTTTAATCCTGTTTGGGTAGTAAAATGCATTGCATGTAACCTCTTTCTCCTCTAGGCTCTAGATGCAAAATATACGGCCTTGACACAGTCCTGTTATTTATTGATCTGCCTTTTCACTTTTGTGTTTAGTTGTCTCTGGAGAGACTGGAATGGATCATTTTATGGGGTGTATAATTGACTCTGGAGCCTTGCACAGTGCAATGCATTTTGCAGGATCATTTCGGATTCAGAAAAGTTGCATCATCAAATAGGAATGTGATCTTCCTGTCTGGTTGTGTCTGGTCGTTTGAAAATATTTCATATTATCTTCTAGGAAGTCTATAGTTGTCTTCTGGAAACTTCCACTTCTTCTCCCTCTATTTATCACCTCATGAATGGTCATTGTAAAATTGAGAGCTTCCTTTTTAACATCCTCCTCCCGTCGCATGGCCACTTCAGTTTCATCGATGTACATATCATTATAATGTCGTGCTTTGCTGTATATATCGGTATTCCGTGCTTTGCCGAATATCATTATGTGTTGTCCTTTGCCGAAACGGCGAAAAGCGTACTTTATTTCGTCAGGCTCTCCTTCGTCAGGCTCTCTTTCGCCACGGGACTAATTACCACTTAGCGACAAATATTCAACACTATGATCATAATATATCGATCTTCGACCTTCATATCCATCTAATAAGTCACGATATTCTTTCTTTTCATTTTTTCGATCTAATTTGGGAAATCTGCTCAGGGTAATCCTAAAGATTTTGGATAATTTTGCACCCTGTTCCTGCACATTCAACATCTGCTACACTAATATCTCTCTCTCTCTCTCTCTCTCTCTCTCTCTCTCTCTCTTTCTCTCTCTCTCTCTATCTCTCTCTCTCTCTCACACACTCTCCCCCTCCTTTATCTCTTGATTTCCTCTTCTCATTACTCATCATGTTATCGGTACCAACTCTTACCCTAATTATGCTGCTCAGCTCCCAGATTTCCAACGTCCCATGCCCGTTTTGTCTATCCCCCTCTCTCTCTCGGACGTCTTCCTATTCTTTCTGGATGATACTTTACGTTGGCCGCTTGGGGGTATTTGAGTCTAGTCTTCTATATCTGATGTGGTGTACTGTTTAAATCATGTCCACTAATTCACTCCCGCCGCAATCTTCTGTATCTGCTTGTCTCTGACTACTGCCTCTATTTTCTAATCTTTGTTTCTGAGATCGTTGTGTTGGGTTCTAACGGGAGGATACACGTTAGAGAGTCGGCACGCATTGCACTATGTGCAGGCTGTTAGAAGGAAGCTGTGGACTGGTTAACGGGGGATAGAAAATGGGGATGGATTCGGAGAGGGCACGGGGACTGGCGAGAGAGAGTGAGATAATGTTTCAATTGTTGAAGGCCACGTGCTTAGAGAGACAGTTAGAAAGAATGCAGATCGCTTGCCTTACTCTCTCTCTCTCTCCCTCCCTCCCTCTCTCTCTCTCTCTCTCTCTCTCTCTCTCTCTCTCAATGACCACACTCTTTATCTTTCTCTGCTACTAGGGGCCTCTAAGGGGCCTCTAGGGGCCTCTAGGACCTTTTGGGGTCTCTAGGGGCCTCTAGGAGCCTCTAGAGGTCTCTAGGGGCCTCTAGGGTCCTCTAGTGGGCCTCTAGGGTCCTCTAGGCGGCTTTATTGGCCTCCGGGGGGCCTCTAGGACCTTTTGGGGTCTCTAGGGGCCTCTAGGAGCCTCTAGAGGTCTCTAGGGGCCTCTAGGGTCCTCTAGTGGGCCTCTAGGGTCCTCTAGGCGGCTTTATTGGCCTCCGGGGGGCCTCTAGGACCTTTTGGGGTCTCTAGGGGCCTCTAGGAGCCTCTAGAGGTCTCTAGGGGCCTCTAGGGTCCTCTAGTGGGCCTCTAGGGTCCTCTAGGCGGCTTTATTGGCCTCCGGGGGGCCTCTAGGACCTTTTGGGGTCTCTAGGGGCCTCTAGGAGCCTCTAGAGGTCTCTAGGGGCCTCTAGGGTCCTCTAGTGGGCCTCTAGGGTCCTCTAGGCGGCTTTATTGGCCTCCGGGGGGCCTCTAGGACCTTTTGGGGTCTCTAGGGGCCTCTAGGAGCCTCTAGAGGTCTCTAGGGGCCTCTAGGGTCCTCTAGTGGGCCTCTAGGGTCCTCTAGGCGGCTTTATTGGCCTCCGGGGGGCCTCTAGGACCTTTTGGGGTCTCTAGGGGCCTCTAGGAGCCTCTAGAGGTCTCTAGGGGCCTCTAGGGTCCTCTAGTGGGCCTCTAGGGTCCTCTAGGCGGCTTTATTGGCCTCCGGGGGGCCTCTAGGACCTTTTGGGGTCTCTAGGGGCCTCTAGGAGCCTCTAGAGGTCTCTAGGGGCCTCTAGGGTCCTCTAGTGGGCCTCTAGGGTCCTCTAGGCGGCTTTATTGGCCTCCGGGGGGCCTCTAGGACCTTTTGGGGTCTCTAGGGGCCTCTAGGAGCCTCTAGAGGTCTCTAGGGGCCTCTAGGGTCCTCTAGTGGGCCTCTAGGGTCCTCTAGGCGGCTTTATTGGCCTCCGGGGGGCCTCTAGGACCTTTTGGGGTCTCTAGGGGCCTCTAGGAGCCTCTAGAGGTCTCTAGGGGCCTCTAGGGTCCTCTAGTGGGCCTCTAGGGTCCTCTAGGCGGCTTTATTGGCCTCCGGGGGGCCTCTAGGACCTTTTGGGGTCTCTAGGGGCCTCTAGGAGCCTCTAGAGGTCTCTAGGGGCCTCTAGGGTCCTCTAGTGGGCCTCTAGGGTCCTCTAGGCGGCTTTATTGGCCTCCGGGGGGCCTCTAGGACCTTTTGGGGTCTCTAGGGGCCTCTAGGAGCCTCTAGAGGTCTCTAGGGGCCTCTAGGGTCCTCTAGTGGGCCTCTAGGGTCCTCTAGGCGGCTTTATTGGCCTCCGGGGGGCCTCTAGGACCTTTTGGGGTCTCTAGGGGCCTCTAGGAGCCTCTAGAGGTCTCTAGGGGCCTCTAGGGTCCTCTAGTGGGCCTCTAGGGTCCTCTAGGCGGCTTTATTGGCCTCCGGGGGGCCTCTAGGACCTTTTGGGGTCTCTAGGGGCCTCTAGGAGCCTCTAGAGGTCTCTAGGGGCCTCTAGGGTCCTCTAGTGGGCCTCTAGGGTCCTCTAGGCGGCTTTATTGGCCTCCGGGGGGCCTCTAGGACCTTTTGGGGTCTCTAGGGGCCTCTAGGAGCCTCTAGAGGTCTCTAGGGGCCTCTAGGGTCCTCTAGTGGGCCTCTAGGGTCCTCTAGGCGGCTTTATTGGCCTCCGGGGGGCCTCTAGGACCTTTTGGGGTCTCTAGGGGCCTCTAGGAGCCTCTAGAGGTCTCTAGGGGCCTCTAGGGTCCTCTAGTGGGCCTCTAGGGTCCTCTAGGCGGCTTTATTGGCCTCCGGGGGGCCTCTAGGACCTTTTGGGGTCTCTTCTCTCTCTCTCTCTCTCTCTCTCTCTCTCTCTCTCTCTCTCTCTCTCTCTCTCTCTCTCTCTCTCCCCCACTCTCTCATTTTCTAGACCTATCTCGGGTTGCTTGTGGGTACATCTCTTGTTATCTTTCCCTTTTTTGTCTAGTTCCCGTTAAACCAGGTTAAGTTTTACGTTGCACCACTGAAAACCGTCTAGAGAAATTCCCCTGTCTCATAATTCCACCCTCTATATAGTCTACCAGTTATATGTTTAGACTTTCCTTTGAAATGTTACCCTGTTAGACTAGACATCACCTTGTTTCTGTCTATGTTAGAGTTATGAGGTTGGTAGTAGGGTATTTGGTTTACATTTATTGACACGCACACTATTAGTTGAGGTTCTTAGTGTATAGGTTTCTACCTTGTTTCACTTCACCATCTGTTTTGCTGTAGCCTCTGTAGGTTAGCTCTATATCTCTGAATATCAATAGTATATGATCCGCTGTTGTTCATTATAGTGGGCATTTCCCGTGATCCTCGAAAAACTTCAAAAATGTTTTCTATATGACATAAGAAAGAACTTTCTAGTGACAGAGAGCCCTCATTTCAAGCAGTTTTTCACTTTCCCATCATACCACGCGGCCCAAAAAAACTAGAAGAAGCTTTCTACATCGTGTAACCTTACAGAACGACACCAGTTTTAATCACCACAGTTTCCGTGAGCACAGCTCTCTCTCGCTATATTGTGCTTTGAATTACTACTCTGTTCATTCCAACATTCCTACTAAATTTGTTGGAACAGTTTTCATACAACTTGGTACAATCTACTCCGACCCTTGCAACTTCAGTCTGCACCTTTCAATAAGTTCAAATTGTAGCACGATATGGTTATGCCCGGTATAGCATTTGTGAGGAGGTCCAGTAAGCGAGGCAGCAAGAGAGCCGGAAAGCCAGACCCGGGTAATATACACTGCTCCTTTATAAAACAAAATTATGTAAAACCTGTAGTGCGATATCCGTGACAATCCCTCTTTCCCGGCTGCTAGTCCGCTGTCTATATATTCTTTAAACATAGATGGATTTAAAACCAATTTTGAAGAGTTCAGCGCTGGCAGATTTGTTGTGTCTCACTTTGATTTCTATCTGTTTACTGAAACTAACATCACTTCACGAGACAACATTAGTTGGTATAATCTTCCCAATTACAAGCACTTTTGTTTTCCAAATAACACTGGTAAGAATAAAGGTGCGGGTCTCTCTATCTATGCGAGAAACAATCTTTCGTTTACGATCTCTGATGAGTTTTGCTATGACCTTGATTACTTTCAATCATACGGTGGTAAGCTCTCTCTACCCAGCGGCCAAAAGGTTAACATTGTGGTGGTGTATCGTTTTCATAACAGGTGGGGTGACAAACTATGGTATGATGGCCTATTCGAGAGTCTCGAGCGGTTCTTAGTTGAAGTTACCAAGTCAAACTGTGTAATAGTCGGTGACTTTAACTTTGATCTGCTTCGTATGGATTCCCTGAAGGTTCAAAAATACTTTCAGTTGTTCTGCTCCCATGGTCTTGCCCCACTCATTAGTACCTCGACCCATCATAGTAACTACTCCTCTTCTCTCATTGATCAGATCTGGACTAATGTAATTGGGCCAGACTCCCCTTCTCAACCAATCTCTCATGTTCTTAATGATTCCATGTCTAATCATTCCCCGATTTCCTGTTCTCTCCCCATGTCCACCGTGAAAAACTCATCCCCTACTGACCCTGTTAGAGAGTACCCCCGTTCTATTACCTACACTGAGTGTACTGACTATAATATTGCTGATTTTCATATGTCGTATGTTTCCAATGGTCTTGACAGGTACAGTGAGTCTTGTCGATCTCGTGATTTCTCTAGTTATATATCTACTTTTCATAAACTGTACACAGCTGCTTTTGTCAAAACCAAGATAGTTACATCACCGCGTAACCGTACAGACAAACCATGGGTAACTGTCGGATTGGCTAAGTCGTGTGATACTAAAAATAAGCTTTATAAAAAGTGGGTCAAATCTAGAGGTTCTAGTCATGAATATGAACATCAAGAGAATTACAGGACATATCGTTCTACACTTCGTGATCTCCTTGTCAAAGCGAGAGACGACTACTATACTTTACAGTTTTTAAAATGTAAAGACAACATTCGAGCCTGTTGGAGAGTGATTAATGGTATTAGGGGCAAGGGTGGTGGGCCTACTTACCCAGATAACCATGGGTTAGATACTGCGGCTGAGTTTAATGAACATTTTGTGGGTATAGCCAAGCGCCTTCACGACGCTAAGTATTCTAACCTGGGTTCAGGTAACAAATCTACCTTTGATAAGTTTCTTCGGAACCGAGTATCTACCTCCCTGTTTTTATCCCCTACTGACCCCGGCGAAATATTCAACATTATTAAAGGATTTGATTCAAACAAATCTTCTGGTCTGTCCCCTGTCATTCTTAAGAAAGTGAGTTTATTCGTGTCACGTGATATCTCTGCATTGATTAATTCATGCATGCTTGAAGGTGTTTTTCCTGATGACTTGAAGGTTGCTCGTGTTACTCCCTTGCTTAAAGGGGGTGACCGTAATATCATCACGAACTACCGTCCCATCTCTATTCTACCTACAATGTCCAAAATCTATGAAACGTGTATTTTAGCTAGGCTAGTGTCCTTTCTTGATAAGAATGATATTCTTTCTCCTGACCAATTTGGATTTAGAACGGGTTGCTCCACTACCAAAGCTCTTAATAGTGGCATACACCATGTCGTTTCGTCCATTGATAAAGGTCAGCATACAGTTGGTCTTTTCTTGGATCTCCAGAAGGCGTTCGACACGATAGATCATGAAATTCTACTTAGTAAGCTAGAACACTATGGCATCAGAGGTGTACCTCTCGACCTTTTCCGTAGTTATCTGACCAATAGAATGCAATACGTTCGATTATCTGATTTCTCTTCTTCTACCCTCCCTATTATCTACGGTGTCCCGCAAGGATCAATTTTAGGTCCCATACTGTTTATTCTTTACCTAAATGATTTGCCCAACATTCTTTGTTCTTGTAATACCGTGTGTTGTGGGAGGTGTTCAAAAGGTATCAAGTTTGTTCTCTTTGCCGACGATACAAGTATCTTTATATCTGGAGATAGCATTTCTGATGTTCAATGTATGATTGATCTTATTTTGACCAACCTTCAGGAATATGTTTGTTCTAATTATCTACATCTTAATGTTGGTAAAACTAATTTCATTCATTTTCGTTCGCTATTAGACAACTCTCTCCAGACCTTCTTTCCCAAGTTCAATGGTAATGATATCTTATGTGTTGATCAGGTCAAGTTTTTAGGCGTCACTGTAGACAGTAAGCTTTCTTGGGACCCTCTTATCACACAAGTCATTAACAAGACTTATTGTACTCTGGGAAGTCTGAGCCGTCTAAGGAACTGTCTCCCTAAAGCCCTGAGACGCTCAGTATTCGAGTCTCTTATACAATCTAATATTAGATATGCGTTATGTGTCTGGGGGTCCTCCAATAATAAGCTTCTGCCTTTATTTAAGCTCCAGAAGGATGCTGTTCGTATTCTGTATAACCTACCCAAACTTGACAAGTATGCTAAGCCTCATACCAAACCAACTTTTGTCACTGAGTCACTACTGACAGTCTACTCGCTTTATCCCCTCTCTGTACTATCTGAAATGTTTTATTACTACAGTACCAATACATCTCACAGACCAACCTCTGTTGCCAATTTTTCCGCTAGAAATGAGTGTCTCTCTCTGGTTCCTCTCGGTAGGCGCATATACCTTGACAACAATTTCATGTTTTCTGGGCCTCGTTTTTGGAACACAGCTTTAAAAGACAAAACATACTTTAACTCTGCATCTTGTTTTTTCTCGGCCCAGTCTTTCAAATCAGCTGCCTTTAAGTTGATCTCCAATTTACAGAACTGTGGCCCTGATAATACATGGACAAGTTTAAACACCTCTCTGTTGAGAAATTGATACCCCTCAGCCCCCTGTTCCCTCAATCCAATAATTCATCCTGGCTCCTTTAGTTCAACCTGGCTCCTTTAGTTCAACCTGGCTCCTTTAGTTCAACCTGGCTCCTTTAGTTCAACCTGGCTCCTTTAGTTCAACCTGGCTCCTTTAGTTCAACCTGGCTCCTTTAGTTCAACCTGGCTCCTTTAGTTCAACCTGGCTCCTTTAGTTCAACCTGGCTCCTTTAGTTCAACCTGGCTCCTTTAGTTCAACCTGGCTCCTTTAGTTCAACCTGGCTCCTTTAGTTCAACATGGCTCCTGTATCTTATCTAACTTTAAATCTATCTTGAGCAGTTGTTTCCCCTCTCCCCTCGCCTCTCCCCTTAAATTCTCCCTCTAACCTCTCTTCTTTCCCATATGCGCTATATGGCACAAAGTCCTCCTATCACGGAGCAACCTACCTATGTGGACCTCCTCTACAACCAGCCGTCACCTGTCCCCCAAGCTTGTGGCACTGTTACGAAACTCAAATCAAAAGTTTTTCTTTTCAAAGACATTACAGTGTCTCGCAAGGGACAGTTCGGGACAACTATATGTGTGCTGCCATATTACATGTTTACGCTGTGTGTTTTTTTGTGTGTGCATGCATAATTTGTGTTCCACGTATCTATTTATTTCAAATCAAATCAAATCAAATCTCTCTCTATTTTACTCCCTCTCTCTCTCACTCCCTTCATCTATCCTCTCTATTACCACCCCAGTTTTCCACAATGTGTCCTTTTTTCAACAGACGAGCGTCTGCACGTTAACATGGATCGACCTCATGACCACAGCTAATACTGGCCTCTGATTGGCCCTCCCGAACCACGTGACTCAATTCTCGGCTTGTGATTGGTTCTCCACAATTAGAATGAACACACGTTGGAACTTGTACAAGTTGTGAGAGTGTGCAGTGGTTGTGGTTTGGTGTGATCCCTTCATGGGGGCTGTGTAACGGTTTCTACATGAGAGACTCCATACTCTTATCCTTGAAGTCGATAACACCAGTTGCACTTTGTTGTTCTTTGTGGGCCGTAGAGTTGTTTGTAGAGTATCCATTAAACCTCGGCTTGACTTTTGAACTTTCGTCAAAACCACCCCCGCAAAAGGTTTTACAGTTGTTGCAGCTTTTGCTGTAGCTGCTTTGGATCTTGATTCTAGTTCTGCCCATGTAACGTTATAGCCGTGACAAATATCGTAAACAACATGTCATTGATGACGATCTGTGGTCAACTAATATATATATCCAACAGCAGTTGCATATATTTCTGTCTCACCAATATCTTGATCTTGACGTGAGAAACCATAAGAAGAGGATATATTACTTATCTGCTCCTAATAAATCTCCATTAAGGCAACGATTTATTGTCAAAAATAGCTTGAACCTGGAAATCATTAGGGGCAAGCTAATTTTTGCACAATT
>AVPN01000253.1:4776-16822 GCA_000695325.1 Pleurobrachia bachei | reverse complement strand
AGAGAGAGAGAGAGAGAGAGAGAGAGAGAGAGAGAGGGTGAACATAGTGAAAGAGAGAGAAAGGGAAAGAGATAGAGATAGAGAGAGAGCTCTTTTCGCTTAATGAGTAATACCACAAGGAAAAGGAACTGGGAGAAAAGTGTTTGGAGAAAGCTGAGAGAGAGAATGGGAGAATGGAATTGAGAGAGTGAGAGAGAAATTTAGTTCATAGAAAACCAAAATCAGGTGTGCAAGAAAGATTAGCGAAGTCCTAGTAGGGTGGGAGCCCGCTAGAAAATGGTGGTAGTGGTTTCTATACATTAATTTCTCTCTCTCTGCCTCTCTCTCTTTCTCTCTCTCTCTCTCTCTTTCTCTCTCTCTCTCTTTCTCTCTCTCTTTCTCAATATCTATATTACACAAAGCTATACACGTTTGTTAACAAGACCCGCCGCACCGTAAAACATTACACACAGCTGACACCTTGGAAGAGACACAGAAGCTAAAAGGAAACTGCAATATATCTGTAGTACGATGTACAGAATATTGCATAGTGTGGCAGATAAACAATCAAATCAGTTCTCAGTGCTATGATACAGAGATCAGGGCCAGGGATTGAGCCATAGCTTTCCATTCTTATCCTCATTCCCCTTACCTTGTGGGCGGCAAAGAGAGAAACAGAGGAAAGTATCTTAACCCTTCCCTACATCTTTCCCCGATCTTCCCTTTCATCCTACACAATAATCACTCACACACAACACATCTTCTAACACCCCCCTACCTCCAGGCAACTGGTCAGATAGAAGAGAGTGAACGAAAGGTTGAGTTATTCCGGGTCAGTTTAGAGGACCTCTTGGCACATATTAGTGAGACGGCCCTCAGTAAACGAGCACCACGAACAGCTCCCTCCGCTCTTACCGGTTAGTTCTCTCTTTCTCTCTGAAAAACTTGAAGGCTCCGACTGATACACTCAAATTTACATCCTCCCTCTCCCGAAATAGACTTACAGTATATTATATGTGATAAGAAGGAGAATATTCTTTGACAACCTAACTCTACCGAATCTTATCACATTGCAGAGAGAGCCATCTAATTTTTGCAAAATGTTATGCATTTTGAATATCAGAATGTTTATTGAAACACCTTTCATCAGTGACCATTATTTTCAGGAACATTAAAACTCCGGTTGGCGGGAATTGACGGCTTGTACGAACCACCCGATAAACCCTCGCAGAAGTCCCTTTTCAAACGTAAAATCAGTAGTAGCGGAGAGAGTAAACACAAACTGGATGGAAGGAATTCTGTTTCTAATGCCGGTATTAATTGTTTTGTTCTTGATCTATGTGTTCATTCCTACACGCATATTATATTTGGCTCTCAGTCTATCCCGCTCGCTGACAGAGAGTCTATGTTTATAATCTCACTCTGTCACTCTCTCATCTGTCTCTCACTTGCTTTCACTCTCTTACTCGCCCTCCCTGCCAACAATTTGTGGTTTGAGATGTAATGGTATTACACCCTCCTAAGTATTATACAATGCGTCTACACAAGTACAATTAATATATTTCATGATTTGTCAGTAATGATTCAACAACTACTAGAGGCGCCTCACCATGGAACAGTTTGAGTGATCGATGATGCACTGTGACGCGATCTTGAAATTATTTTTGAGTGACAACCATTTAGACGTTTTGATTAACTTGTCGTTCAAATCGGCCGCCCATTTCTTACCAAATTTGTACATTTGGTAGCCTACTTAGAAGTTAGAACTCTCTCTCTCTTTCTCTCTCTCTCTCTCTCTCTCTCTCTCTCTCTCTCTCTCTCTCTCTAAGTGGCTGTTAAAATGTCACAATCGAGCTCTGACGCAAGGACTCCAAGATCTTTGAATTGAAATAGCACTCAGACTTAGATAGCGACTAAAAAGACCAACACACCTACATCAGTTCAGAATAATTTCAAAATATTTTCTTCCCCAATTGTCCCACTGTCCATTTCCATCCCAACTAAACCCTACCCCCAAACTAAACTGGTCCTCCTCAGATGATTGTAGGTGCGTGTTCAAACTAGACAACACATTTCAATACCAGACTGCTTGGAGATCACCTCAGAAGAACTGTTTTGACGATAACTGTTCATTCGACCTAAGCAAGGTGAATTGCAAATTGTGTCCCCCTCTCTTTTAATTCTCTGTTTCAGTGCACTTCGAATCTCGTGTTCATGACAATATATCAGTAGTAAAAAGAGCGTGCTTTACTAATACAGCCAGATTTAACGATCCTCTCTTCACATATCTCCCATTTCCAGTCTCGAGAGTTAGAAGTGGATGTATACTGGCGTCACTACAAACCCATGTGTGGGGTGGCATTCGTAAAACTGGAAAACTTCTTAGATTATGAGCATAAACTGATAGAATTGTCTCTCGAGCCTTTTGGGACTCTTTACGTTGAGGTATGCTTTTCATTATCCGGGGGGCTAGGTTTTACATATTATGTTACCCCGGTGGTGTGTGTCTAGAGATTCATTTTGTTTCCCTTTTCTCCCCACACACTCCAATCTGTCACACCCGCTGGCGCGGGGAGAAATAGGTTGGTGGACTCTAACGCGACTAGCAGATAACGCCGCGCACACATGAAACTTGGGTATTGTCAGTACTTTCCTCGTGCGCGTGCTGGTTTAATCCCCGCCGTACGATCCTGCGTGATCGAATGACCGAGTCAGACCCAGCAACAATGAACAATTAATGACATTTGTGTGTGGGCGGCAAACCACTCCCTAAAACACATACTTCATCAGGTTACATTTGAAAATCCTGTTGTTGACAGAGCTGCGGGAAGGATTCGATTGCGGCGGCAGGGTAAAATATTCCCAAAAAACAAAGGTATGTGCAGAATATCCCCCGAGAATTACCAAACATAGAATGTTCTAGAATCATCTCTCTCCCCAGCCGCGAGGAATATATTGAGAGTTAATCAGCTGAACACTAATGTTCTAACGTGGGCTCGATTCCTTAAGAAAACTGCGGACATCCCAGACACAAATAACTTTGCTCGTACGGGCAGCGATAAAAGGGAAACCACCTCTCCTGAGTACGTTTTTCATGTCTGTATGTGTGTCTGTATCTCTCCGTGTCCCCCCCCCTTTCACTCTCNNCTCTCTCTCTCTCTCTCTCTCTCTCTCTCTCTCTCTTCTCTCTCTCTCCCCCTCCCTCCCTCTCTCTCTCACTCTCGCCCTCCCCGAACTAATGTACCTCATTATTCCGTGTAGGGATGGTAGTGGTCACCTGAAAAGAAGTGCCTCGACATCCCCCCGATCTAGCAGACACACGGACAGTTCCAATGCAGCCGCTGCTGTTGCTGCTCCTTCGCCAATCAAAAAGTAGGTCGGACCCCGATTTACCGGGAGGGAAAGGGTTCTGACCTTCAAATCGGGGTCCTGGAAAATAGGTGTCCGATTTGATATTATATACATAGTTTATCAAAATTACAAGTATGATTATGAAAAATTAATGGTATGCAATATGTTTATTATTTAAATCATTTCCAGTTGACATCCCCCTCTAATCTCATTTTCTCCCTCAGAAGTGCTGATAACATCCAGCTATCTGACTTTAACTGTTTATCCGTCCTTGGTCGAGGCCACTTTGGAAAAGTCATCCTAGTAGAGCACAAGAAGACCAGGGACGTGTTTGCGATGAAGGCCCTTAAAAAGGGGGATGTTATAGCACGTGATGAGGTTTGTGTAGACTCCCTTTCGTCACCATGGAAACATGGCTGTGAAAATATTGTTGTAGTTGGTTAGAACACTGTTCTAAAATAGTGGCTACTCTAATTATTAACAATAAGAAACCCTGCCTACTATCTAACCAACCCCCTCCTCGCCATAGGTGGAATCACTACTCAGTGAAAAGAGGATATTCCAGATTGCGAATAAAAACAAGCACCCGTTTCTGGTCAACATGCACGCTTGCTTTCAGGTGGGTACTTCATTGGGAGTACAGGGTGGCCCATAAAAAACTATGGGAATATGCTGCTGAAACTTCATGATCAGCATGTATAATATGACGTATAGAAAGGATCGATTGTATTGGCGGTCTCTCCAAATATTTCCTATGACAGTTGGACACCCCGTATTTCTATAAAGGGGGTTGTCAACTTCCCCCCCCCCCTTTCTTGACAAATCTTCTGCGTCTAGATCTTTTCCCTTTTCCCCTGTCTCTTTTCCCTGCCAAACACTTCCCCGTTTTTCTCAGACCATTTCCTCTTGAAAACTATCAATAGCCCCAGACATTTCACATTGGTCTCTTCAATCCTCTGCTTGTAATCAAAACCTCCCCCTAAAATGTAAACCCGTCCCCCCAGACGGACTGCCACGTGTGTTTTGTTATGGAATACGCACCTGGGGGTGACCTGATGATGCACATCCATACAGACGTGTTTAGTGAGAGTAGGGCTTGTTTCTACGCAGCGTGTGTCGTCTTGGGACTCCAGTATCTCCATGACAACGATATCGTTTACAGGTACACTGTTTGTTTGTCTGTTTGTTTGTCTGTTTACAGGTAATAGTTTGTTTGTTTGTCTAATGTCTGTGTGTTAACAGGTAATTGTCTCTTTGTTTAAATATTACTGTTGTCTGTCTGTATCTTCTACTTCAATAATATTGATTGCTCTGTATATTAAACGATAAAAGAAAGTTACAGACAACAAAATAAGTTAACACTCCTTCATTCGTAAAAACATCCTACAGACAAAACCGAACGTCCAACAAAGTTAACCAGTTTACACATAACCTGTCACTTCAAGGATCTCGCCCAGTAAATGTTCTCTTTATAATCTCTCTAGTACAGACTACAGCTGGGGGGTACTCTCTATTGTTGGGCTACTCGTTTAGTAAACCTACAAGGTACATCCCCTGTTAGCCGGATGGTAGCCATGCTTTGCAGCCAGACTGGTGCACTTGCTTCACTCCACGCTTGGGTAACGTCGAAGTTCCTGTTCATATGGTACATAATGGTCTGAAACAAATAGGGGATCAATATTCGTCCCAAACAGTACCTCTCCCCCTCTCCACACTACCCCCTCCCCCAATGTACCTTCATTAGCATCATTCCAAGATGTCGGCCCAAACAGGACCTCTGTCCCACCCAGAACGGCATGTAATTGTATTTATCGGGAGAGAATCCATTTGACCATCGTTCCGGTTTGAACTCTGTGGGATTATCCCAAACCTAGTATCAAGAGGGACGGGATTGACCATATGCATATGGTACAATGCACATGCGATCCTTTCAGAGACCGCAGAAACGACCCTCCGAACTGAATGATCGCACCTGTCGGCTGTCACAGTTCTGTTACAGTTCTGTTACCATGGTTACCCGTGGTTACACATGTATAGTTACATGAGGGTGGTTACCATGGTTACTCACCTTGGGGTTCATCTGCTGCACGTACTCGCTAAAGTGAATCTTGATTCCCACACCCAGTTCTTTAGGGATCTTGTAGTGTCCAAAGGTTGAATCTTTCCTGCACAGGACGGGGGATATTTGTTACGAAATCACCCATTTACGTTGTTTAATCAAGTTAATTAGTTAATTACTTTAATTTGACATGATCCTTGAAGTCACGTGATCCCCTCAGAAGGGAAGGTCGCATTCTCATGCACTCCAGAATACAGTACTCTGTGTATTTTAGTTTGTCTAGGTCACCGTACGAGTTCACCTCAGTTTCCCTGAGTTCCTTCACCTGCAAATACAAGAGGGTGGTTACCATGGTAACACATAGTTACTAGGAAACCCGCCAAGTATAGCCTTTCTCTAATGCAGTTACCATTTTCTCCTGTATATCAGGTCGGTTCTCCAGCAAAATATACAGCACAGCGAGCTGCTTCACCATATTGTCAAACACAAGGATTGTAGCCACTGTATCATTCACCAGTCTCTCAGCCATCTTTGTAGGACACTGTCCGTTGAACAAACCAAACTGGGTCTTTGTAGCACTGGGGGGGAGATGTTAGGGAGAGGGGGTGTCATGGTAACTGGGTCTTCGTAGCACTGGGGGGAGGGATATGTTAGAGTTGTCAGTTGTCATGGTAACGTGATCTGTTTGTTGCCATGGCAACATGTTCCATAATACTCAACTATACAAGGCCCTCCAGGACATTATCCCCAGTTCCCTCCTGGTTAGCTGGCACGACTTCCTTCAACTTCTCCAGAATCTTATTTCGGAGCGTCTTTATCAGTTCTGTCGTGTCCTTCTTCTCTTTACCAAGGACAAACGCTAATCTGTGTGAAGAGAAGAAGTGTAGCAGGCCTGAAATCTCTCTTTCTCTCTCTCTCTTTCTCTCTCTCTCTTTCTCTCTCTCTCTTTCTCTCTCTTCTCTCTCTCTCTCTCTCTCTCTCTCTCTCTCTCTCTCTCTCTCACCTAGCGACTTCATTGGCGAAGAACGACTTTGGTATAGCTCCAATGATATGTTTCGCTGTTGCTGCCATCTCGACAGGATCCATTATATCGCTGACACCTAGCGTGTTCAGACAACTGTACAGGGTGACTGCCACTGTGTCATGGAGATCCATTATCTTGCCACGGGGGTTGTTGCCTGGAGGATGGGGGAGGTTACCATGGTTACAAGAGGGGTGGTTACCATGGTTACAAGAGGGTGGTTACCATGGTTACAAGAGGGTGGTTACAAGAGGGGTGGTTACCATGGTAACACATGGTTACAAGAGGGGGTTACAAGAGGGTGTGACTCACCAATATCATTTTCAATCCTTGTCATCTCCACACCTTCTATCACATTGTTCATGTGCTCAAACAGGTTTACCATGTTCCTCTTACTAAAGTATCCTGCCATTACCTGATGGGACATGATACTAGAATAAAGGGGGGGTGGGGGGGTGGCAATAATAAATCACTGTTGTTCCGTTGTTAATATCCCACGTTGTAGGGGGTGAGACATGTTAGGAGGCTCCCTCCCCCTCTCTCCAGCCCCCTCCCCATTATTACCTTCCTCTTCTTGGCCCAATCCACACCGTTTCCACTGAGGACGCTGTCTGTTCCCACCAGGGGCTCTCCAAAGTAGTGCCTAATAATAATCAGTCAATCTTAGTTAGTAAATTAATAAGAAATATAAGTTGTTTAATTAGCAATGAGCGAATTAATTAGCAATTAGTCAAATAACTAGCAATCATTCAACTAATTAGCACCTGTTAGGTAGAAAGTGGGACTTCCTGTACTTGGTAAGATCCGACGCTATTTCATGCAGTATGACAGGATCTGCTGTGAATAATATCGGCTGGGACACAATCCAGAATACCATACTCTGCCCATACACATTCACCCAACGGATATGCTCATCTAGATACCTGGGAAATGGAGATGGTGGATCAGGGATCTGGGAGGGAAGTAATCAACAATGGAGAGTGATCGGGGAAGGTTCAGATGTCTCTCAGATAACAAGTTCTCGCTCCCAATATATATCTGGCTGTTTAGTGGTGGGGCCATGCTTGGTCCCCTAAAGATCTGGTGAGCTGCTCCTACAAAATACAAAACTACACCGTATGCTGCTCCTACGTGTTATCGTGTTTCACTTTCTCCAACGTCATCTTATGTCCCTTCCAGATGTTATCCAATGGCAGCTGGGGGATATGGGAGAGAGCCTTTCTCCATACAGTCAATCTGTAGAACATCCGAGTGTACCGGGCCAGCACGCCCATCAGGAATATCAGGAATAGATACATATCTCGAGGTGCTATTGTAGTTAGTAATTATAGTAATTAATAATTAGTAATTAGTAATTAGTAATTGGTAATCAAGTTACATAGTTTATTAAATGACGAATAATATCCTCTGTTTTCTCCGGAATTACAAGTTACAAATCAAGTTATATATGCTCTCTGATAGAGCCTATCAATGGTCAATGAAGACAATAGCCATCCTGGTGCGACTCTTGAATGTTGAGATCATGCCCACGCCTGCGTTATTATATGTGTGTGTTGTCTTGCGGGACTAAATCAATCATCAACAGGGAAATCAGTATAACTACAATTAGTATACCATGACCTGTATGCCGGTATACCCCATTTGATTCTCAGATGGGGTCGCGGCGCCAGACAGACCACGACAAATTAGCTTAGGTATAGAAAATTATGAAATTTACCCACATTTTACTCTTGAAAATACGCAACGAAGTAATACAACTTATTGTCATAATACTCACAGCTCATTCATTTCAGGGACCTCAAATTGGACAACCTGCTTCTCGACTGTGATGGTTATGTTAAAATGGCTGACTTTGGGCTTTGTAAAGATGGCATGCCCCATGGAGCACGGACTAGCACTTTCTGTGGTACTCCTGAGTTCCTCGCACCCGAGGTTTGTTGTTTGTTTGATTGTTTGATTAACATGCCCCCCCCTCCCCCCCCTCTTCCTCGCCCTCGAGGTCTGTTTGTTTGTTTCTTTGTATGTTTTTTTCTTAGATTAACATGTCTCCCCCCGCCCTCATTTCTCAGATTCCTTGATGATTTGGGGGGCTCTGGGTCGGGAACTAAAACTAAAATGTATCGAACTAACCATATAATGTTTTCAGGTTTTAACAGACACGACCTATACAAGAGCAGTAGATTGGTGGGGACTGGGAGTTCTAATATTTGAAATGTTGGTGGGTGAGAGTCCCTTTCCTGGGGATGATGAGGAAGAGGTTTTCGATTCCATTGTCAACGATGAGGTAGGACGACTAGATCAGGGGTAAAATGGGGGAGAAAATGTGGGACGAGTTTACAAATTATACAAGAGCAGAATAGAAGGATAGGTATTGTACTCAGATATCATCCGACTGAACTGGCGCTGACCTGGTGTAAAATCAAGGGTCCCGAGCTGTACCGGGGCGACCAATGTGTACGACAACTGGCACTCACCCTTATCCCTTCCCTTCAGGTTCACTACCCTAAATTCCTGAGCGTTGAAAGTGTGGCGATAATGCGGCGCCTCCTCCGTCGCGATCCTGAGAGACGGTTAGGGGCGAGCGAGAAGGATGCGGAGGATGTTAAAAAACAGGCGTTCTTTCGTCAAATAGATTGGGAGCAGCTTCTAGCCCGGAAAATCACCCCACCCTTCAAACCTATTATTGTAAGTTTTGGCATTTGGGGAACCTTTTGTTACTGTTCCCATGTGATTCAAACTTACCCACATCTCAGCTCCACCACTGCCCACATGTTTAGCTTTTACTCACACCAGCATATTTTGTTACTATGGTAACCAACCCTCTCTCTCTCTCTCTCTCTCTCTCTCCCTCTTGTTGCTATGGTAACCAACCCCCTCTCCCCCTAACAGAGAAGTAAATACGATGTCAGCAACTTCGACGAAGAATTTACACAAGAGGACGCAGTCCTAACTCCACCCCGGGATGCTCGACCTATAACAGCGGCCGATCAGGATCTCTTTGTTGACTTTGATTTCGTGCCTCAGTGGTCACTTCTTTCGTGAGGAGTTGTGTATGACTATATATTGATAAGTGATCTGTGGCAAGGGTGCTATAAGCTGAGAGAGACTGAGAGAGTGGTGTGTGTAGTGGACCGAGAGAGAGAAGAATGAAAATGGAACCACACTGTTTTATGTTTCTCGTGTTATGTGTGTGTGCGTGTGTGAAACTGAAAGAGTGTTATAAACCCGTTATAAGCTAAGGGGAATTTTTCAGAGATATATATACGTCGAGAGAAAGAGAGAAGTGGAGAAAGAGATTCAGAATTTTTGACTATCTTCCTCACGAATGTTTGTACTCTTCCCGTGCGGTTTTGACAAGTTTGTGGTCCTGAGTGACAGAGAGAGACACACCCAGAGATAATCTGCTAGATTATGCAGATATATAACAGTTATAATAATGACTTTCACTTTGGGAATAATGCAAATTGTTTTTGTTGAAATATTAACAATTTTGTTTGGTGCTTTCCCTTTTTGTGCAGCCCCCCCCCTCTTCCTCGCCCTCGAGGTCTGTTTGTTTGTTTCTTTGTATGTTTTTTTCTTAGATTAACATGTCTCCCCCCGCCCTCATTTCTCAGATTCCTTGATGATTTGGGGGGCTCTGGGTCGGGAACTAAAACTAAAATGTATCGAACTAACCATATAATGTTTTCAGGTTTTAACAGACACGACCTATACAAGAGCAGTAGATTGGTGGGGACTGGGAGTTCTAATATTTGAAATGTTGGTGGGTGAGAGTCCCTTTCCTGGGGATGATGAGGAAGAGGTTTTCGATTCCATTGTCAACGATGAGGTAGGACGACTAGATCAGGGGTAAAATGGGGGAGAAAATGTGGGACGAGTTTACAAATTATACAAGAGCAGAATAGAAGGATAGGTATTGTACTCAGATATCATCCGACTGAACTGGCGCTGACCTGGTGTAAAATCAAGGGTCCCGAGCTGTACCGGGGCGACCAATGTGTACGACAACTGGCACTCACCCTTATCCCTTCCCTTCAGGTTCACTACCCTAAATTCCTGAGCGTTGAAAGTGTGGCGATAATGCGGCGCCTCCTCCGTCGCGATCCTGAGAGACGGTTAGGGGCGAGCGAGAAGGATGCGGAGGATGTTAAAAAACAGGCGTTCTTTCGTCAAATAGATTGGGAGCAGCTTCTAGCCCGGAAAATCACCCCACCCTTCAAACCTATTATTGTAAGTTTTGGCATTTGGGGAACCTTTTGTTACTGTTCCCATGTGATTCAAACTTACCCACATCTCAGCTCCACCACTGCCCACATGTTTAGCTTTTACTCACACCAGCATATTTTGTTACTATGGTAACCAACCCTCTCTCTCTCTCTCCCTCTTGTTGCTATGGTAACCAACCCCCTCTCCCCCTAACAGAGAAGTAAATACGATGTCAGCAACTTCGACGAAGAATTTACACAAGAGGACGCAGTCCTAACTCCACCCCGGGATGCTCGACCTATAACAGCGGCCGATCAGGATCTCTTTGTTGACTTTGATTTCGTACCTCAGTGGTCACTCCTTTCGTGAGGAATCATGTGCGTGGAACCTGACTATATTAATATAAGTGATCTGTGGCAAGGGTGCTATCAGCTGAGTGAGAGAGTGGTGCGTGTAGTGGACTGAGAGAGAGAGAAAGAGAGAGAAAATGGAACCACACTGTTTTATGTTTCTCGTGTTATGTGTGTGTGCGTGTGTGAAACTGAAAGAGTGTTATAAACCCGTTATAAGCTAAGGGGAATTTTTCAGAGATATATATACGTCGAGAGAAAGAGAGAAGTGGAGAAAGAGATTCAGAATTTTTGACTATCTTCCTCACGAATGTTTGTACTCTTCCCGTGCGGTTTTGACAAGTTTGTGGTCCTGAGTGACAGAGAGAGACACACCCAGAGATAATCTGCTAGATTATGCAGATATATAACAGTTATAATAATGACTTTCACTTTGGGAATAATGCAAATTGTTTTTGTTGAAATATTAACAATTTTGTTTGGTGCTTTCCCTTTTTGTGCAGATCTCAATTTGAATTAGGTAAAATTTATGAATATATTTCCCTATTTCGAAGTGGATGTGGAGAAATAAAGTGTGTTTTGTTGAGAGATGATGAGGGAAACTGAAAGGAGAAAATGTTTTGTGATCATTTGTGTAATTCACATTCCCCAAATGCACATTTGCACCAGTAAAACCCGATTTTAATTTCTTTTTTCTTTCCGCCTCTTTGGTCTTGCCATGCTACACTGTCTGTCTGTTCGGCACTCGCGTAAGCTCACACCGGGCCTTCGGCCCGGTGTGAGAGCTGACAGACAAGGAATATGTCAACTTTGGTCAATCCAAATCCTTGAGTCGTTTAAAGTCGGATTTTTTGAAGTTGTCACCCCCCTTTTGTCGCGCGGCGTCGTATTTGCGCGTGACAGCCCCCACTTGCTCTCACTTTTCGACAAAAAATCAGATATCACCGGAAAGAGAATAATTTTGGGAGTCCGTAAAACTTTGGTTTGACCAAATTGGCCGAGAAACAAAGGCGTGAGAGCCAAAACAAGATTCCGACGCGCAAATAAAAACTCGCGCGCCACCCAGGGGGGTGACAACTT
>AVPN01000252.1:46960-62905 GCA_000695325.1 Pleurobrachia bachei | reverse complement strand
GAGAGAGAGAGAGAGAGAGAGAGAGAGAGAGAGAGAGAGGAGTGAGAGAGGGGAGTGAGAGAGAGAGAAATGTAGAGAGAAATATGGAGAGAAAAGGAGAGGAGGAGGAAAGAGACCTCCCATGCACATCTGTCTTACTAGGTCCTTTATCCGATTGATCACGTGTCACATATCACGTGACATGTGTTCTGATTGTTCTATGATTATTTAGTCTACACATCTTGCATATCAAAGATTCGGAAGGGAGAACCATTTGTTTTTTGCTTAGAATTCCCCTTGTTTAGCTTTTTGTTGTTGCCAGATTTGATTGGTTATTATATTAGTGAAATCTGATAGTTCGATAACCAGCAAGCTAGGATGGGTTCAAAAGGTTTAATAGGCTTGGGTGTGGTTTTCTTGGGTGGTAATGGTGTCAGAGTACGGTCTCCACATCACCAAGTTCTCTCACCAATGTCTAATGTTTCACCACCTTGGGGTTAAATCCCAGGGGATTCACCGAACACGAGAGAATAATCACAAAGTCATTTTTCAAAACGAACACAATAAAAATTTAATTAATATCAATGAGTCTAATTAATGAGTCTAGTCTAAATAAGGCGGCGATAGTGTCCGCTTCAACTACGATTTAGGAATAGCTGAAAAATCGAGAATTCTATTTTTGACAATTTTCATGAATTGCCAGTCGACCTCCCCTTTACTTCTACCAAAAAGAGACAAGTTGTCAGGATATTATGTACATGTTGAACTCCTAGATCTGCTTGAGAGAGGGAGAGGGAAAGAGAGGGAGATAGAGATAGAGAGAGAGAGAGAGAAAGAGAGATAGAGAGCAAGAGGGAGAGAGAATGAAAGGGAATGACAAAGTGAGTCTGTAATGAGTAAGAGAGATTGGGAGAAAAGCTTGTTGTAGTGTGGGGCACTTATATCGCTTCTAACTCTATTTGTCTCTCAAACACACACAGCTCTCTTGTGTACTTCTTTCACACTTTGTTCATTTTGTTCATTACCAGGAGTTCACTGTGTGTGTCTCTCTCCCCCCTCTCTCTCTCTCTCTCTGTCCCCTCGCTCTCTCTCTCTCTCTCTCTCTCTCTCTCTCTCTCTCTCTCTCTTACTCTCCCCGTATCAAGATTCGAGGTATCTTTCAAAATATTGCCTTTTTACCGATTGAGTGGAAATATTTAATGCCCGGGTATTTTTAGTTTTTACCCACATCAACATGTCATTTGGTATGTTCTAGGCGACTCCCCGACCCTGCCTTGACTGCTGCATCTCACAGCTGTTGTAACAACTAAAACCTCACAATTTCCAAAACACGGCCTCGTTTCACCGTGTATTTTAGTTTAGTGGTTAGGAGAATCTCAGTTTTAAACGTGCTTTAGTACACGTTTAGAGAGCGTGTTTTAGTATAACACATCATCATGGGCTGTTCAAGTACATACTGTAGAGTGTTACTCAACAAGTAAGTAGAGTGTAGAACTTGTAACACTATTGACTATTTGAAGTTACTTTGCTAGACTGTGTTTTCGGGAGGGTTAGAACATAACACTATTTGAGGGGCGCTGTAATAGAACAGATCATACAGTCATGTAGGACACGCTATTTTTACTGAGATTTATATTAATTATTTTCAGTGAGTTGAAACTAATATATTTTTGCTTGTAGCCCGGCCAGTATGATTATTGATTATAGGCGAACACCGCCCACTCACAATACCCCTGTAAGTTGGGAGGTTAACGTGCTTTTGTCATGTTTTTAGGGGTTTTCATTTTCATGAAGTGTTTTATTTACCAATATCATCTTTTAGCAGTAGTAGCAAGTGGTATTGCCGTACAAGTACACGTATAAAACACTAATTCCACCCATCTACTACCTCCACTAACCCCACTTCCCTCTCTCTGATCAGGTCAGTAACCCCACTTCCCTCTCTCTGATCAGGTCTCTAACCCTACTTCCTCTGATCAGGTCTCGACCTACGTGGCGTGGGTTAACAACCAGTTAACGAGGGGTAACCACACACAACCGATAGCTAACCTGGAGCGGGGCATCAGTGACGGTGTTACCCTACCTCAACTACTTCACATACTCGGTAAATACTGGTCCATGATTGGTTGATAACTAGTCTTGTGACCTAAATAGCGAGTTCTGATTGGTTGTTTATTTGTGTCAGTAGGTTCCTTCTAATTACATCTCCCTCTGTATTCAGGTGAGGATCCCGTTCCTGATGTCATCCTACCTCCCAAGACAGATGCCCAAAGGAAACAGAATATTCGCCTGTGTTTCCAGTACCTCCAACAGAGACACATTCACCCCAGGAATAGCACTGCACCAGGTGAGTGGTTACTGGTGGTTATTTGATGAGTAAGGGGGCGGTTATACTAGTGGTTAATATTGGTTACCAGTGGTTACTGGTAGTTACCAGTGGTTACTATAGTGGTTATACTAGTAGTTATAATAGTGGTTACTACTGGTTACTAATGGTTATACTATTGGATACCAGTGGTTATACTAGTGGTTACGAGTGGTTACTAATACAGCCGACAGCGTAAGTACATCATTATATTATAATGATGTACATATGATGTGAATTGTGATGAAATCGTCATGAGCTCAGAGAGATCGAGGGAGTAAGATAGAAAGGCAGATCGTATCAAGAGCTACTTCATAGCTGTAGGGCGGGGTTTCAATCTCAGCAATGAATTTTGTAGAGGGGCGAAGTTCATGTTGTGTTCATTACCAGCAGCAAGTTAGAGAAGGTAACACTTTTCATTGTGATGTTATGTATATTGCATAAGAATATCTCTCTCCCTCTCTTTTTCTCACAACCTCTCACTTTCTCTCTACCCATCTCTCATTTCGGTAATGCTTGCCAGAGCGCCACTTTACTCGTAACGAAGTAAGGCTCCAATTTCTATAGTTCATTACTCAGTGACATGTGTAATAAATGTTACTCATTACTCTCCCTCCTCTCTCTGTTTCTCTCTATCTCTCCCCCTCTCTCTCTCTCTCTCTCTGAGGCTGAGTCTCTCCCTCTCTATCTATCTCTCTGTCTCCCTCTCTCTCTTTTTTATTTCTCTCTCCATCTCTCTCTCTATCTCTCTCTCTATCTCTCTATCTCTCTCTCTCTCTCTCTCTCTCTCTCTCTCTCTTTCTTTCGTTCTCTATCGTTCTGTCTACATGATAATACCATCATATTATATGCTGTCAGGCCAATGCTCTGACAGATTATATGTATCCTAAGTCTCAAGCTTTTCTTTCTTTACCTGAGATAATACGAATTGATATCCAGTTGTCTGATCCAGATTACAGTTTTCTGATCGCAATTGCCCATTTGCATATCACACAGTTCGCTAGCTTTATGTCTCTAGCTAAGTACTTTACTTTGTTTCTCGCTCTGCTGAGTGTTAATGGAGTAGAGAGGGCTCCTGGATGGGGTGAGACTTGAGTACTTAAGTAGAGAGATGAAAATAAGAAAGATGATAGGATCTAACCTATTTCTTGACGCATGAACTTGTCTTGGTTCTACCCCATTTCTAACTTCAGTACTACTTGAAAGAGATGCTATAACTCATTTACCAGTCATTTGCTATCATTTCCTTCTTCTGCCTCTTCTACAGAACCCCTCGAGAGTAGAAATGGAGATCTATACTTCATCCAAGTTTTTACATCTAGCCAAGTCCTTCGCCTATTTCTTCCCATGGTAAATCCTTGAGTGAGTGTGTATGTGGAGTCCTTCTACTTTCTTACACTGCAGTTTAGCATGATTTGAGCTGCCATGAGAGATAAATTGTGTTTCTCACTGTTTATCCCTGTCTCCAGAAAGAGAGAAACATAGAGATTAACTGTGAGAAACAGAGCTAGAGAGATATTGCGAGGGAATCCAGAAAGACAGAAATAGAGAGAGAGGTTACCCGTTACATTGCGATGAGTTGAGTTTAGCCGATTTTCTCTACTCTCCCGATATTGTCTGTAAATGAGTGACGATTATTCCTTTTTATCTGGCTCATTATCTATCTATCTATCTATCTATCTCTCTTTCTATCTATATCGCTCTATCTCCCTCGTTGATCTATCGATCTAAATATCTATCTATCCGGATCTATCTTTCTATCTTTCTATCTATCTCGCTATCTTTCTACCCTCATACTGAGTGTATCTCATGAGCTCTTGTTACACGGCACTTCGCACAAGCACTCCGAGAGAGATAATTTGCTTCTGCTGGTGTCACGCATATTGTATATATGCAACCCCCCTAATCCACGTCAAAGCAGTCTCGTTTTATCACGAGTAGTGAGAGGGAGTGGAGAGGGAGAGGGAGAATGGGAGAGAGGGGTGAGAAAGGGAAATGAGTGAGAGAAAAGGGGAACGAGAGAGCGAAAGGGGAACGTGAGAGAGGGGGTGAGAGGGGAATGAGAACGAGAGATAAAGACAAGCTTTCCATAACAGCAGTGTCTCCAATGTTGCACCATGCTTTCGTTTATCTCCCGTTGTACCACCATAACTGTTCTTGTAGCCGGCACCGCATACCTAGGTAATTGTTGTTTGTGGGGTAACATGGGGTAATCTTCTAGGGTTTATAGACATGTCAGTATGGTAACAGGGGCTCAATCTTTGTCCACAGACCATGTTCAATATTCATTTCGTGCGGGTTGGTTAGAAGGGATGGTGGTCCTTATCTATCTGATGGTGTTTCCTAGCCAACCATTCCCTTCTCCCAGATACTACCTAACCACCCTCACTTCCTTCAGATGTTTCCTAACCACTCTCTCCTTCTCTAGTAAGATGTCTCCTAACCACCCTCCCTTCCCCCAGATGTTTCCTAATCCTAACCACCCTCCCCATCCTTCAGATGTTTTCTAACCACCCTCCCGTCCTTCAGATGTTTCATTGTATCACTTCGGTACTAAGTAAACCTCTGACACTCCCTACGGTCGTGTCAGGGGTTAATCTAAAAACATCCCTGCGGTCGTGTTTTTAGAATAATGAACTCAATTCGCCCTGCAGGCTCACGAGCTACTACATACACACCGAGGGCGTAGCCGGAGTGTATCTAGTAATACTAGATACACTCCGGCTACGCCATAACAACCCTCCTTTCCTTCAGAAGCAATGCTCCTAACCACCCTCCCTTCAGATGCAATGTTTCCTAACCACCCGTCCTTCCTGCAGATGTTTCATAACCACCCTTTCTACCCTCAAGTATTTCATAACCATCTTCCCCTTCCTTCAGATATTTCTTAACAACCCTTCCCTTTCCTCATGTACTTCATTACCACCCTCATTTCCCCTTAACCACCCTTCCTCCAGATGTTTCAAACGGTAACCTCAAGTGCATCATGAGGTTATTGCTGGCTCTGGCTGCAAACTTCAAGACCTACCGACCTGATTCAAAGTAAGTTATATCCGTGAATTATATGTAGCATTGAAAACAATTGAGACAGAGGGAGAGAGTGAGAGTTAGAGGGGAGAAACAGAGTGAGAGACGGCACTCTCTGGATGTTGTGCGCTATAAGAAGTCGAGACTAAACCTGTTTAAGCTTCTATTTTTGTATCGCTCTCTTTCTATCTCCCCACCCTCTCTCTCACCCTCCCTCTCGCACCATCTTTATCTATTTTCAGGTGTTTTTGTCAACAAGTCTCTATCTCTCATACTTGCTGGTGCCTCTTGAATATTAACTACATGAAACCATCATCTCTCTCTCTCTCTCCTTTTCTCTCTCTCTCTCTCTCTCTCTCTCTCTCTCTCTCTATCTCTCTCTCTCTCTCTCTCTCTCTCTCTCTCTCTCTATCTCTCTCTCTCTTACTCTCTCCGTATCAAGATTCGAGGTATCTTTCAAAATATTGCCTTTTTACCGACTGAGTGGAAATATTTAATGCCCGGGTATTTTTACCCACATCAACATGTCATTTGGTATGTTCTAGGCGACTTCCCGACCCTGCCAGTGCCTTGACTGCTGCATCTCACAGCTGTTGTAACAACTAAAACCTCACAATTTCCAAAACACGGCCTCGTTTCACCGTGTATTTTAGTTTAGTGGTTATGAGAATCTCAGTTTTAAACGTGCTTTAGTACACGTTTAGAGAGCGTGATTTAGTATAACACATCATCGTGGGCTGTTCAAGTACATACTGTAGAGTGTTGTTACTCAACAAGTAGGTAGAATGTAGAACTTGTAACACTGTTTGAGGGGGGGGGGGTTGTGGAACAGATCATAGTCATGTAGGACATGCGGCCGTCTTTTGATGTGTTCCTTTGTTGTTTATTTTGTTGTTTTTAGTTATTTTTTGTGAGATTTAATTAACTATTTAATGAGTTTAAATTAATAGTTGTACTTGTAGCCCGCCCAGTATGATTATTGATTATAGGCGAACACCGCCCACCCATAATACCCCTGTAAGTTGGGACGTTAACGTGTGTTTATCATGTATTCATGTTATCAATATCATGTTATCGTGTTATCATGTTTTTAGGGGTTTTCATTTCCATGAAGGGGTAACAGGACAATATCTGTTTGATGGCAAACTTTTAGCAGTAGCTATAACAGAATTGCCGCACAAATATACGTATAAATCAGGTCACTGATTCTCTCCTACCTCAACTAACCCCACTAACCCCACGTCCCTCTCAGGTCTCGACCTACGTGGCGTGGGTTAACAACCAGTTAACGAGGGGTAACCACACACAACCGATAGCTAACCTGGAGCGGGGCATCAGTGATGGTGTTACCCTACCTCAACTACTTCACATACTGGGTAAGCGGCAGGAAATACTGGTCCCTGATTGGCTGATAACCAGTCACGTGATCTAAATAACGAGTTCTGATTGGTTGTTTACTTGTGTCGCGTCGGTCGGTTCCTTCTAACCACCTCTAATTATACAGGAGAGGATCCGGTTCCCGATGTCATCCTACCGCCCAAGACAGATGCCCAGAGGAAACATAATATTCGCCTGTGTTTCCAGTACCTACAACAGAGACACATTCACCCCAGGAATAGCACCGCACCAGGTCAGTGGTTATTGGTGGTTATTTGTTGAGTAAGGGGGCGGTTATACTAGTGGTTAATATTGGTTACCAGTGGTTATTAGTGGTTACTGGTGGTTACTAGTGGTTCTGGTTGTGGTTACTAGTGGTTACTAATGGAAATACGGCGTAAGTCTGATGTAATGAAATCGTCATGAGAGTAGCAGGAGAGATTGAGGGCGAAAATAAGATCGTATCAAGAGCTACTTCATAGTACAGGGCGGGGTTTTAATCTTGTATAGGGCTGAGGGGGGGGGGCGAAGTTCATGTTGTGTTCATTACCAGCAGCAAGTTAGAGAGAATAACACTTTTCATTGTTTTCTCTCTCCCCCTTACCTCTCTTTTTCTCTCTACCACTCACTATCTCTCTCACTTTTTCTCTCTACCAATCTCTCATTTAGGTAATGCTTGCCAGAGCGCCATTTTGTTCGTAACGAAGAAAGGCTCCAATTTCTTTAGTTCATTACTCAGTGACATGTGTAATAAATGTTACTCATTACTCTCCCTTTCTCTCTCTCTATCTCTCTCTCTCTCTCTCTCTCTCTCTCTCTCTCTCCCTCTCTCTCTACGTTCTGTCAACATGATAATACCATCATATTGTATATATCCTAAGCCTCAAGATTTTCTTTTTACAAATTGATATCCAGTTTTCTGATAGCATTTGCCCATTTGCATATCACACAGTTCACTAGCTGTATGTCTCTAGCTAAGTACGTTACTTTGTTTCTCGCTCTGCTGAATGTTAATGGAATAAGGGAATAAGCTGCTAGAGAAGGCTCCTGGGTGGGGCAAGGACTTGAGTACTTAGAGTGATGAGAATAAGAATGAATGAGTTACTGTGATAGGATCCCGGGTACTTTTGTAAGTTGGTCCCTTAGCATATTCCTTCATGTACGCAGGAACTTTTTGGTTATCTCCCGTTTACAACTAACTTCAATATTTCCTGAAAGAGATAATTATGTTGCTATACCTCATTTACCAGTCTTTTACTATCATTTCCTTCTTTGCTTTTTATAACCTATCTCTTCTACAGAACCCCTCGAGAGTAGAAATGGAGATCTACTTCATCCAAGTTTTTACATCTAGCCAAGTCCTTCGTCCCATTAGCATTTCTTCCCATCATACATCCTTGAGGGAGTGTGTTAGGAGTCCTTAAACTTTCTCACACTGTAGTTTAGTGTGAGCTGCCGGCAGAGATAAATTGTGAGACACTCTCACTGTTTATCCATGTCTCTGTCTCCAGAAAGAGAGAAACAGAGAGATTAACCGTGAGACACAGAGAAAGAGAGATATTGTGAGAGAATCTAGAAATACAGAAACAGAGAGAGGTTACCCGTTACATTGCGATGAGTTGAGTTTAGCCGATTTTCTCTACTCGCCCGATATTGTCTGTAAATGAGTGACAATTATTCCTTTTTATCTGGCTCATTATCTATCTCTATCTATCTTTCTCTATTTATCTCCCACTCTCCCTCTCTTTTCCATCTCTTTCTCTCTCCCTTTCTCTATTTCCCTGGCCTCCTTCATCTATGTATCGAAATCTCGATCTATCTTTCTATCTTTCTCTCTTTCTACCCTCATACTATGTGCATTTCCTCTCTTGTTACACGGCACTTTGTACAAGCACACAGATAAATAATTTGCTGCTGGTGGTGTCCCGCATATGTTATATGCAACCCCCCTAATCCACGTCAAAGCAGTCTCGTTTTATCAGGAGTAGGGAGAGGGAGGGAGAGAGAGATGGGGGTGGAAAGGGAGAATGGGAGAATGGTAAGAGAGGGTTAACGAGAGATAAAGACAAGCTTTCCATACCATTGCATATTGTTACAGCAGTGTCTCCAATGTTGCACCATGCTTTCGTTTATCTCACGATTGTACCACCATAACTGTTCTTGTAGCCGGCACCGCATACCTAGGTAATTGTTGTTTGTGGGGTAACATGGGGTAATCTTCTAGGGTTTATAGACATGTCAGTATGGTAACAGGGGCTCAATCTTTGTCCACAGACCATGTTCAATATTCATTTCGTGTGGGTTGGTTAGAAGGGATCTGGGTCTTTATCTATCTGCTGGTGTTTCCTAGCCACCCTTCACCTCAGATGCAATGTTTCTTAACCACCCTCCCTCCCCTCAGATGTCTCCTAACCACTCTCTCCTTCTCTAGTAAGATGTCTCCTAACCACCCTCCCTTCCCCTCAGATGTTTCCTAATCCTATTCCTAACCACCCTCCCTTCCTCCAGATGCAATGTTCCCTAACCACCCTTCCTTCCTGTAGATGTTTCATAACCACCCTTTCTACCCTCAAGTATTTCATAACCAACTTCCCCTTCCTTCAGATATTTCCTAACCACCCTCCCTTCCTCCAGATGCAATGTTCCCTAACCACCCTTCCTTCCTGTAGATGTTTCATAACCACCCTTTCTACCCTCAGATACAATGTTTCATAACCATCTTCCCCTTCCTTCAGATATTTCTTAACCACCCTTCCCTTTCCTCAAGTACTTCATAACCACCCTCATTTCCCCTTAACCACCCTTCCTTCAGATGTGTCCAACGGTAATCTCAAGTGCATTATGAGGTTATTGCTGGCTCTGGCTGCAAACTTCAAGACCTACCGACCTGATTCAAAGTAAGTTATATCCGTGAATATGTAGCATTGAAAACAATTGAGAGAGGGAGAGAGAGAGAGAGAGAGAGAGAGACAGTGAATAAACAGAGTGAGAGACCTACAACACGCGATATTCTTCAGCTCTGATTTGGACAAATTGCTTCTATCTTTTTTATCGCTCTCTTTCTATCTCCCCACCCTCTCTCACCCTTTCTCCCTCTTACCATCTTTATCTATTTTCAGGTGTTTTTGTCAACAAGTCTCTATCTCTCATACTTGCTGGTGCCTCTTGAATATTAACTATGTACACGAAACCATCATCTCCCTCTTTCTCTCTCTTTCTCTCTCTCTCTCTCTCTCTCTCTCTCTTTCTCTCTCTCTCTCTCTCTTTCTTTCTTCCTCTCTCTCTCTCCCATCTTTCTTTCTCTCTCCTTCTCTTTCTCCCATCTTTCTTTCTCTCCCTCCTTCTCTTTCTCTCTCCTCCCGTCTCTGTAGCTCTTTCTACTTGCTACTGTTGCGTTAAATATTAATTCACCTCGTAAAATGCTTCAAGCATAAAATTATATTATGTTTTAGTCCAAAAGTATTTTACCACCTTATTTTGAACTACTTGACCCCTGATTTTCCATGACCCCAATATTTTCTTGCTCCTAGTGGTATTTCTCGGCCAAATAGTTTTTCTTTAAACCCTAACTAAGGTCTAAATCGTTTTATTGACCATTCTTCTGTGGTCCATCTAAAATTGCTCACTTGGTTTGCACAATACACCCAAAACTGATATCCCCTTTGTGTGGGCTAAACTTCCTTTAATTGCTTGCTAATTATGATATCCCTCCACCTAAATGTAGGTATCTTGATTCTTGATCTCCATCTGATATATATATATGGGCATCACCATCTACTGATTACTGAATTGGTTTCACTTTCAGCATCAGATAGAGTAATTCTTAATCTTGATAGATTACTATTAATTATTCCTTTCCTTTTTTGGTCACTACACCATCTCATCTCCCTTTTCGTCTGTTACTCTGTGGGTTCTCTTGTATAAGCCTGTGAAGTGTTGCGTCTTCTAACAGCTGTCAGTCTATCTGTCAGTTGGTAGACCTTTCCCTGTTTTTCATGTTGTACTTGGGAGTTGTCTACTGCAAGATGCTGGTTTAGTTATTGCCGAGTTCTCCTCTCGTCCCGATGCCCCGTCTTCCCCTTCTTCGCCGCTATTCTCTCCTAGTTAAATTAACAATCTCTCTCAAGATCGCCCCTGCTCTCTCCTAGTTAAAGTTACTATCTCTCCCCTCCTTTCTCCTAGTTAAAGTAACAATCTCTCCCCTGCTCTCTCCTAGTTAAAGTAACTCCCAAGTAACTATCTCTCCCCTAGTTCGCCCCTCCTCTCTCTCTCTTAGTAAAAGTTACTATCTCTCCCCTGCTCTCTCCTAGTTAAAGTTACAATCGCTCCCCTGCTCTCTCCTAGTTAAAGTAACAATCTCTCTCATGCTCTCTCCTAGTTAAAGTAACAATCTCTCCCCTAGATCGCCGAGGTATGCTCTACCAGGAAGTGACATGATGAACCCCCCGCAACCACACCAAACCACCGTCCCACCTAACCAGTCTACCCCTGGTGAGTGTCTAAATTCCGTAGCCACTCATATTTTGAATATCCTAGTTATCTATAATCACCTAGACCACTCTAGAACTTTGGTAACGAAGTTACCCCTTCCTTGTTAGCGAGTGAAGGATTATTTGGTTACAAATCTAGAATTTAGAAATAAACAACGTCCTCCTAATTCATCCCCCCCCACCAGATGCTCCCACTAATGACGATAGTGAGATGGTGTGGGTGGTGGATGAGGTATCTGAGACCAGGAAACAGCTTGAAAACCTCAAACAACTCTTACTAAAGGATATAACCGATGATGAAAAGGTATAAAGTTGCAACTGAGATTTTGGGTACAATCAGGTCCACCCCCCCCGACCCTGCGGCTATGCCTATGTATGCTTGTTGCCTAATGCCCCTCATTCGCTCCCTGAAGGACTCCTCCCTTACTCAAATATTCTATGCCGATGATGGACTGGGTGGAGGCAAACTCTCGTCAGTGAAATCATGGTGGGACAAAATTAAGAGTGACGGACCGGGCTACGGATACCTCCCAAACCCCGGGAAATCGTGGTTAATTGTTAAACCCCAATATGAAGAAACTGCAAGGGAAATTTTCACCGATGTCAACATCACCACAGACGGCCAACGCTACCTAGGCTCATACATCGGAACAGAAGAGAGCCAGAGGGAATTTGTTCAGAACGAGGTCGCGAAATGGAACGAGGAAATTTGTCAACTCTGTGAAATTGCAGTGAACGAACCACAGCTGGCCTATAGTGCATACACCATTGGGATCTCGAAGAGGTGGAACTACCTCATGAGAACAACCCCAGGGATATCCGACCAACTGGGTGTAATCGAGAAAACCATCCACCAGAAACTTCTCCCTGCACTAACTGGTCAACACGTTATCAGCGACACTTTAAGATCAGTCGCCTCCCTTCCTGTCAGATTTGGAGGATTAGGTATCGATGACCCAGCACAATCAGCAGACTCGGAGTACAGTTTTTCTAAATTCATCACAGAAGACTTGTCTGCAGCGGTTCTCGGTCAGCACGAAACATTTCAGGTTAACAAAAAGCAACAAAATGAGAAATCATCCATCATTCACCGTACCAAAAACGACATACATCATCAGAAAATTGAGGAAATTCGAAGCAAAATGACTAGCGCCGAAAGCAGGAACCTTGATCTACTGTCTGAGAAGGGTGCATCGTCTTGGCTAACCTGTCTTCCCTTACAAGCACTGAATTTTACCTTGAACAGGCAAGAATGGCATGATGCTCTCTCTGCACGATACAACTTACCGCTGACGGGAGAAGCATTACCTGCGAACTGCGTGTGTGGAGAGGAAAACAGCATCGACCACTCCATTTCATGTAAAATCGGCGGTTTTGTTTGCTTTCGCCACAACAATGTCAGAGACTTCTCACTTCATCGCCAGTGAGTTCAGTAATGTTTGTCATGACACGAAAGTAGAACCACATCTGTTGAATGTACGAGGGATGAGTCTGCCAGAGGGAACTATTACCGCGGACGGTGCTCGCCTAGACATCAGTACACGCGATTTCTGGTCTAAAATGGATAACACCTATTTTGATGTGAGGGTATTTAATCCTAGGGTGGCATCCAACTCTAACCAGGCAATCTCCAAAGTGTACGAAAAACATGAGAGGGAGAAAAAGACGGGCTATCTTCATCGGGTCCTTGAGGTAGAAAAATCATCATTTACACCATTGGTGATGTCTACAACGGGGGGTCTCGGTCGAGAATTTAATAAGACTCTGAAACAACTCGCCGACAAGAAAGCGAAGGCCACAGGATACTCATATGACCAATGTATCCGTTATCTCCGCCTCCGACTGTCTTTCGCCATGGTACGTTCAATAACAATCTCCATCAGAGGGCATAGAGGCAGAATGAGAGGGGAAGGCAACATGGACAATCAGTTGTACCAATTGGGTTAATTGACTATCTTTTTATTTAATTTATTATAGTGTCTACACTTATTTATATTCAGGCCGATGTTGGCCGCCACCCCCCAACTTTCTTGGATGTCTTTTGACTTTTTTCAATTTTCTTGAAGAAACAGCAATCCGACACCGGGGTCTCAGATAATAATTTTCATGTTTTTCATGTTGTACTTAGGAGTTGTCTACAAGATGCGGCACTATTGTATACAAACATGCCTTGCCTGTTGTAACAGACCCAGCCTGAAACCGGGCAACTATCATAATTCTGTTTTACATAAACCAACTGGTTTAGTTATTGCCGAGTTCTCCTCTCGTCCCGATGCGACTGACTCTAAATCTCTCCCTTAGATCACCTGAATTTCTGCTTTTTACTAACCCCGTCTTCCCCTTCTTCGCTGCTATTCTCTCCTAGTTAAAGTAATAATCTCTCCCCTGCTCTCTCCTAGTTAAAGTAACAATCTCTCCCCTAGATCGCCGCGTTATGCTCTACCAGGAAGTGACATGATGAACCCTCTGCAACCACACCAAACCACCGTCCCACCTAACCATACTCAGTCTACCACTGGTGAGTGTCTACCACTCATATTTTGAATCTCCTAATTATCTATAATCACCTAGACCACTCTAGAACTCATTCCTTGTCAGCGAGTGAAGGATTATTTGGTTACAAATCTAGAATCTAGAAATTAACAACGTCCTCCTAATTGTCTTCTCCCCTTCACCCAGATGCTCCCACTAATGACGATAGCGAGATGGTGTGGGTGGTGGATGAGGTATCAGAGACCAGGAAACAACTTGAAAACCTCAAACAACTCTTACTGAAGGATATAACCGATGATGAAAAGGTACAGTTGTGCAATTACTACTGTGATCTTGGGTAGTGGTACGAGATGCCCTGGCCCCCTTCGCTCCCGCGCCGCATGTACTGTACTCTTATGTCTTGTTAGGGATAAGGGAGGGTACACCGTACTCAAACTGAGACCCAACTCTTCCCACTCTCAGTTTCCACTCATAATGATATCTGAGTTATTTCACCTCTTTTCTCAAACTCTTCCAATTCCTGATAGAATTATATGACTTTCATTTCATGAAGTAAGAAATTGCTCTTTCGATTTGGACAAGACTCGATCAATATCCACCATGTTCATCGAATCTTGTTCAAATCGAAACAAAGTGTCCCTAGATTTTATGTTTCAGTAAATGTAACGTTTTCTTACCAACTACGTCCAGACCGTAGACCATGACCTCCTTTATAATCATCCTCACACCCCCATCTGTATAAATAACATCTCCATCTAAAACCTCAGCTACAGTGTCATCATATAACCACAATTTGGTTGCTACAATGTCACTAGGACAGGTAATCGTGTACTCTGGATTGGTGTTGTGCTCCTCAACAGTTCCACAAGTGGTCCAACTTTTCTGTTGTTGGTTGTAGATTCGGACTTGAGTTCCGAGGATACGGTATCCCCAATGTTGGTAGTTACCCCTGAATAAATAGATGTCGGATAATATGTTTCACTCAGTCACTGTCAGAGTATTGGCCTGACAGGTTTCACCAGGAGTTTCAATACAATTCACAAAGGGTAAAACAAAATTAGGATAGAAAACTTTTCTATAAACTTGCTGTGAAAGCTGACCCAAATTTCGGAGAATTTGTACTAACCTGCCTCTCATCGTGACTCTACTAATTGGAGACGGATCCTGCAAATCAAACTTAATCCACTCTTTAACTTGTGACAGCAGTGAAACATATTCAGTTGTAAAGTCACAATCAATAGCACGAGAGGCATCACGTTCACCATCCATACTCCTCTGGTTAGGATTAGTCAACACCAACTGCCGGCTTAGTGCGGCAGTTGTGATGACAACTGATAGAATCCAAAGTACGGAAATCATCTTTAACTATGTTGGTCGGGATTTTTGGGAAGAGCCATGGAGAAAAGACAACAAGAGCTAAGTTGACAATATGGGATTTGCGAAAACCACTAAAAGCGAATGTGTATCATTGGATCACTCTCTTTCTCCGTCTGATCCTTCGAACACTGTCAGAGCATTGGCACTGACAGTTTAGACACGTCAACAACAAAAAGAGTGTACCACATCGAGTTCGACAAACACTAATAATAACCGCATCTGGCATCACTCATGATCATCTGATCTTAGTACTCTGATTAAATAGCTCGAACACATCGATCAAAACAAGTCAATGACTATCCTCTCTTTTCCTTTCTCAACAAACATTCGTCCTTCGGCCTTCCCCATCTTCCACTCACCCTTCCATTGTCAAAAAGAATATCTGCATTCGTCCCTCCTTTTAAATACCCCTTTGACAGTCAGAAATGAACTGCTACATCATTAGTACCCCTCGCCACCCCCTTTTTATCCCATTGACAATACAAAAGACAACTCTATATCCATCTCGACTTGTCATGATCTGTTATACATATGGTGAGTCCCTTTGCTACCCCCCCTCTTCTAGAAGTCGATATCCATGTTTTACCCATCCTTTCATCCACTGCAGGTCCTGTTAGAAGAGGCGGGAGTAGAGATAGCTGCTGCAGTAACGCCCAGTACATGTTCCTCCTGTAAAGAGATGGGAAACAAGATACAAGATATGGAGGATACGATTAGACAACGTGACCAACAGGTATAATTACCGGTTATTAAATGGGTAATTAATTGGGTAATTATCCAATCGGACTGTGCCCAAATGTAAGTCCTATATATTTATCGATTAGATCGGTCACCCCC
>AVPN01000252.1:25590-40434 GCA_000695325.1 Pleurobrachia bachei | reverse complement strand
TCGATCTTAGGCAACACCCCCGTGGTCCACTGTCAGAGCATTGGCCTGACCCACTTCTCGCTTCTCTCGGAGCGCGAGAACTGTGGTCAGAGCATTGGCCTGACAGGTGGTCCACGTATTCTAGTAAATTAGTTACAAGATCTTGCGAGAAACAGGAAACCCTACTACTCACAGGACAGGGCATGTGATGTTTCTGATCACCAACACACCACCAATACTTGTTGCAATCAAGCTTATCCAGGAACATCCCATCTCCGGGACACACAAACTCGCACTCTGGAACATTCTCCGGCCAGTCGCACTGTCCCTTTGCCTCGTTGAAGTATAGAATCGGATCCGTCTGTTAATTGGAGTTTGCTACTTTTACAGGTTTAAGGTTTAGGGGTTGAGACTTGAGGTTGAGATTGGGAGTTGGGACTATGCATATAATATTATTGGGAAATGAGAATAGTTCGGAGTTTTATGGGTCCTGCAGTCTGCACTTGCCATGCTACACTGTCTATCTGTTCGGCACTAAGCGCCTCTGACAGCTCGCGTAAGCTCACACCGGGCCTTCGGCCCGGTGTGAGACTCTCACTGAGAGCTGACAGACAATGAACATGTCAAGTCTGCACAGGCACTGTCATTGTCAGACAGCTGTTCACAACTCACCGGGCAAGGCATGTCAAAGACTCCAGTCTGGTCGCAAACCCAATACCGGTTACAATCGTCAGGGTTCCTAAACCACCCGTCACCAGGGCAATCGAATGCGGTTACCATGGCAACCATGAGAGATGCCAACACAATCTGAGGAGAGGGATGGGTGAGATACCGTTTACGTCTGTCTAGTCAGGTACCTGACTGATCCGTTCAGGTTCTCAGAACCAAACTGATTGCTGACGCCGCAGACACAGTAGTGTTGGTGACATAGCCACCTAGTGCGATCCCCACACATGTGTGGGGGTCACACCAGGTGTCTATGTCACCAAACAGTAGTGTACTCAGAACGGAGCTGCGGCACCTCTACTCCTGTCAGAGCATTGTCCTGGCCCTCTTCTCATATCTTTCAGAGAGAACAGTGGCCAGAGTATTGCCCTGAAAGCGCGCTTCACACTTTCCGTTTCTGTCTGGCGGCGCCAGACCCCGTTTTGATTCTCAAAGTCAAACGACGGTACGATCAGATCGACGCCGCCAGACACCTCCGTTTAAAGACGGAAATCAGTTTCAGGGTTTTGAGAGAAAAGGTCGACGATTGGCCCAATTTTCCTAACCTTCATAATTGTGAATCTCAAGAGAGCACAAAAAAACAGGGCGTACTAAACAAAGAGATCTCTCTTAAAAGAAGGAGAAGAAAGACTAAATCTCCATGTCGTAGCCCCACCTCAAAATTGTGCTAAATCAGTTAGACAGCTGTGGTGTGTCGGGGAAATTATTTAATTTAGTGCTAGGAGGTGCTAAACTGTGCTGGCCACATTGACTCCACAATGGACAGCGGCTGGCGGTTAAGAAATCATTAGCATCCGAAGAGCCTAAATTTTTGGACCTTTTCTCTCGTATTTAAAATGTTGATAACTTCAGGATTTTTGGGTTTTCTGGGAAGATTAATAAAGATAAACTGGGATACAGCATCATACCCTGATCAAAATCACGTACACTCACAGTCACACACTCACACACAAACTTTCTCTCTCTCTCTCTCTCTCTCTCACATTACCCACACACACTTATTCACTCACACACAAACCCACACAAAAAACTTCAACCACACTCATTCACACACTCATTCACTGACACCCACACAAAAAAAACGTAACCTAAACTCACACACATGTCCACAGATACAGCGCACATGAAGCTTGTTCACAACAAAATATCTCTCTCGATTAAAAACTAATAGCCAATAAAAACCCTGCACGTTTCTAATATTATTGTCACGTGACCAGTCACGTGATATTTTATTTTATTGTCTTTTTCGTCTTTTATCTCCTTTAAAAATAATAAATCATATTTAACGCCCTTTTTGAAATTGTCCCAAATCCATGGTAACTATGGTAACTAGATGCAGTCTGTCATCACCATGGTAACTAGATGCAGTCTGTTATCATCATGGTAACTAGATGCAGTCTGTCATCACCATGGTAACCAGATGCTATCACCATGGTAACCGCATGTTCGTCTCTCTTCTACTCTCTAGTCACTTTCGTTATCAGAAGCATTGGGACTTTGCGGGCTCGTCATTTCCAGTGGCTCTGTAGGGCTGTATCGGGGCGGGCTCACCGTGTGCAGAGACTCGGATGGGGAATACCTGAAGAGAAGGAGGGGTAAGTACCAAACATAATTATTTCACAATTAATATTTCTAAAATATTTCTAAAACTGTTTCACATCTAGGTAATTGTATGTCTGTATCGCTAGGTGGAAACACGGGGAGATTTCCCACCATCGGTGGCAGACGTGTTTAAACCCTCCCAGCTACAACTGCAGGGTGGGGTGTAAACCTATTGTACCCACGAGCCTTTGGTAGAACACAGATGTCTCTCTGCAGATCTACCCTATAATCGTGGGGAACAATTAAACAGACAAACAAGTATGCAAACAAACAAACAATTACACAGAAAAACAGGCAGATAGTCAAAGAAAACTTCTTAAGAAAAAACAAACAGAGAGATAATTAGATAAAGGAATACAAACAACTAAACCCAAAACAAACAGGCAAGTATACACCCTCAACCTTAGAAAGAAAGAGAGAGAGAGAGAGAGAGAGAAAGAAAGAAAGAAAGAAAGAAAGATAATCTCTTACCCGGGTGAGGTATGATCAGCAGGTTCTGTAGGACTGTACCGTGGTGAGGCTGCTCCGCCTCCTGGCTCAGGACTATACTTAGGGGACATGCCTGGTGGAGAGAGGAAGGTAGTTCGTGGTACGGGCAAGATTTTCGTGAAATTTTGATTTCACATGAAGTAATCACTGTGTGCCTAATTTATCTACCCTCACAGTGCACGGTGTGAGCCACACAATGTGACCCCTACAACTAGAAAAGACGTACCTGGGCTGTATTTGGGAGTATCATCGGTAGGCGAGTAACGAGGACTACTTCCTCCCTCCCCAGCTCCTGCAGCTCCTCCCGGGGAATATTTAGCGGAACCGGGGGTGTAGGTGGGTGTGGTGGGGGAGTACCTGGAGATAAATTAGTTAATTAATTAACTAATTTGTTAGTTTATGGGACTAAAAAGCGATTCATCAATGAAACAATAACTAACCATACCAATTAGTTAATCGATTAATTAGCGGTTTATTAACCAATCAATTAAATGCTAATTAACATACCGTGGTGATGCAGGAGAGTATCGTGGGGTACTGGGACTCATTCCACCTGTACCAGGACTATACATAGGACTGCTGGGACTGTAAGCGGGGGATGCTGGGGAATAGGATGGAGTGGAGGGGGAATACGCTCCTGGGGATTTCTCGTCCTTGAAGGAGGGAGAGTAACCTGATCCTGGAGACCTGGGAACAGTGGGGAGTTAATTAATTAGTTAACTAATTAATTAATACTAAATTAACTGATGAGTTAATTGGTTAACTATGGGGTTTATTGATTATTTAATGAGTTAATTAATTATTTTATTGATCATCTCACTTACCTATCTCCAGGTGAACTGGGTGTATAAGCAGGAGAAACATCATCAGCGGTCCCAAGAGCGGGGGAAGTGGGACTGTAACTGGGACTGACACCACCTGGGAGGTAATTAATTAGATAATTAACTCGTAATTAGCTGGTAATTAGATAATTAGCTGACAATTAGCTGAGATCATAATTATTGTCAACTGAATAGTATGTGTTTTAGGTGTGATATTGGTTCTAACTCCTAAATCACATACTGTTTATCTAACTGTAATGCTAAAAACCTACTACACACCCGCCCTATTCGCTGTAATGTGTGATTTATCACACATCCATTCCAAAAACCTATATCAGGAAATGCCCAGCCCCATATAAGGTAACACCCACTCACCATATCGGGAAGTATTGACAGCAGGGCTAGTTGGGCTATAACTCGGACTTGCCGGACTGTACCGGTAAGGCGGACTCTCATCTCCGCCAGTGCCTCCACTGAATGCCGGGCTTGTGGGCGAGTAGGATGGAGATAGAGCCGGAGAGGTAGGGGAGTAGTGGGGTGTGGGGGAAGCTGGGGAGTAAGAGGGAGTGTTCTTGGGCGAGGAGGGAGAGTAAGCTGGAGAGGTGGGAGAGTAGGAGGGAGAGTATCCGCCACGGTTTGGAGAGTAGCTGGGAGAGTTCCTGGGGAGAGAAAGGGGTTATTATCATTCAACTAAATCAACCTAAACAAGTGTAATAATCAACTAAATGAAAATACTCAAAACTTAAAAGATCCGCATAAGTTGCCAATGCTCCCTTTTATGATTTAACACCCGGCCTTTACCTGGACAACGCAGGACTAGTAGGACTATAACTCGGACTTGTAGGAGAGTAGCTGGGAGAGTTATGTGAGTAACTCGGACTTGTCGGACTATAACTGGGACTAGTCGGTGAGTAGCTGGGAGATGTAGGAGAATATGAGGGAGAGGTAGGAGAATAAGATGGAGATGTTGGGCTGTAGGATGGTGAAGTGGGAGAGTAACTAGGACTCGTGGGGCTGTAACTCGGGCTGGTAGGAGAGTAGGAGGGGGAAGTAGGAGAGTAGGAGGGTGATGTCGGGCTGTAGTTGGGGGAGGTTCCACCTGGGAGGAATATTGGGTGTTAGTTGAATAATTGAAACACATCCCTCTTTGACGCTACCAAGTCCCTGTCGTAAACCCTTCTAAACCATATAATCTAAATTCTGCTGAAACTTTTTTAGATTTCTAAACAGTCCAGTTACACGTCCCGAGCTGAGCTACTAAATTCTAAAATACTTCCTCCCTCCCCAGCTCCTGCAGCTCCTCCCGGGGAATATTTAGCGGAACCGGGGGTGTAGGTGGGTGTGGTGGGGGAGTACCTGGAGATAAATTAGTTAATTAATTAACTAATTTGTTAGTTTATGGGACTAAAAAGCGATTCATCAATGAAACAATAACTAACCATACCAATTAGTTAATCGATTAATTAGCGGTTTATTAACCAATCAATTAAATGCTAATTAACATACCGTGGTGATGCAGGAGAGTATCGTGGGGTACTGGGACTCATTCCACCTGTACCAGGACTATACATAGGACTGCTGGGACTGTAAGCGGGGGATGCTGGGGAATAGGATGGAGTGGAGGGGGAATATGCTCCGGGGGATTTCTCATCTTTGAAGGAGGGAGAGTAACCTGATCCTGGAGACCTGGGAACAGTGGGGAGTTAATTAATTAGTTAACTAATTAATTAATACTAAATTAACTGATGAGTTAATTGGTTAACTATGGGGTTTATTGATTATTTAATGAGTTAATTAATTATTTTATTGATCATCTCACTTACCTATCTCCAGGTGAACTGGGTGTATAAGCAGGAGAAACATCATCAGCGGTCCCAAGAGCGGGGGAAGTGGGACTGTAACTGGGACTGACACCACCTGGGAGGTAATTAATTAGATAATTAACTCGTAATTAGCTGGTAATTAGATAATTAGCTGACAATTAGCTGAGATCATAATTATTGTCAACTGAATAGTATGTGTTTTAGGTGTGATATTGGTTCTAACTCCTAAATCACATACTGTTTATCTAACTGTAATGCTAAAAACCTACTACACACCCGCCCTATTCGCTGTAATGTGTGATTTATCACACATCCATTCCAAAAACCTATATCAGGAAATGCCCAGCCCCATATAAGGTAACACCCACTCACCATATCGGGAAGTATTGACAGCAGGGCTAGTTGGGCTATAACTCGGACTTGCCGGACTGTACCGGTAAGGCGGACTCTCATCTCCGCCAGTGCCTCCACTGAATGCCGGGCTTGTGGGCGAGTAGGATGGAGATAGAGCCGGAGAGGTAGGGGAGTAGTGGGGTGTGGGGGAAGCTGGGGAGTAAGAGGGAGTGTTTTTGGGAGATGAGGGAGAGTAAGCTGGAGAGGTGGGAGAGTAGGAGGGAGAGTATCCGCCACGGTTTGGAGAGTAGCTGGGAGAGTTCCTGGGGAGAGAAAGGGGTTATTATCATTCAACTAAATCAACCTAAACAAGTGTAATAATCAACTAAATGAAAATACTCAAAACTTAAAAGATCCGCATAAGTTGCCAATGCTCCCTTTTATGATTTAACACCCGGCCTTTACCTGGACAACGCAGGACTAGTAGGACTATAACTCGGACTTGTAGGAGAGTAGCTGGGAGAGTTATGTGAGTAACTCGGACTTGTCGGACTATAACTGGGACTAGTCGGTGAGTAGCTGGGAGATGTAGGAGAATATGAGGGAGAGGTAGGAGAATAAGATGGAGATGTTGGGCTGTAGGATGGTGAAGTGGGAGAGTAGCTAGGACTCGTGGGGCTGTAACTCCCCGACCATCCTCTCATCCTCCCCCTTCATCCTCTCATCCTCCCACTACATGGGCTGTAGTTGGGGGAGGTTCCACCTGGGAGGAATATTGGGTATTAGTTGAATAATTGAAATCAAATCCCTCTTTGACGCTACCAAGTCCCTGTCGTTAACCCTTCTAAACCATATAATCCAAATTCTGCTGAAAATTTTTTAGACAAGATTTGTCAGGTCAATGTGCAGGGCTCGACTCGATGATTTAAGATTTTTTATACACTCCTTCTCTCACACACTAGATGGGAATAGTTAATTGTAAGATAATGTCCTGTCATCAAATAAACCCTCTACACCACCAGGAGCAGAGCACTCTGTTTTATTTCTTTTTTAATCCAACCTCCCCAACACGTCACGTCACTAGAAAATCACACTTTTACCCCAATTTTGTTATGTTCTAACCTTCCTTTAACATTTATAATAGAGGGGCGATAGGAGAGTCGACTGAGGTAACAAGGAAACCCCCTAGAGTGCATCGAATTCTGAATTGAATACAATTGGTGTTCTGTTTGTTTTCAATTCATGTGTATTACGTGTAAACATGCGGCAAGATATTAACATGGGTTATTGTGTTGCTGGTGCTATTTTGGAAGACATGTGTGTGTTATGTCAACAACACAACACACAAGATGATCTCACCCCATTTGATCGGTTTTATCTTTGAGTTTGGACCTTGTTAACGTGTAGTTCAATTAGTTTTCTTGTTGAATTTTGTTTTATTGGTACAAAGTTCGGTTGTGGTACATTCCCAGTTGTTCAGAGGAAAGGATATTATTTGTTCACTTTCTGAAGTTTTGAATAATCGTATTTGACAGATTTTTAGATTGAATAGTTTGCTTGAGCCCGCTTGAGCGTTGATCGGCCTAAACACCAGTTTTTTCCTCTCCCCCCTCTCCCTTATTCTTTCCCTCCCTTCCTCCAGGTATGGTGGTGTTAGTGATGATATGGTGAAATGTGTACTACCCCTGACAACCCTCACTTCTCTACTCCTTCTCGAAGGGCCCGTAGTACGGTTGTAAACGTCGTCGTTGGGGTTGTATTTCCGTTCCGGGGTTAAAACTTATAATCAGGTAACCATGGTAATCTAGAGGTAACACCGTGTAACCATGGCAACCTAGAGGTAACACCGAAAGTATGTAACCGTGGTAAGCAAAAGTTACCCTCCCCATGATCCCGCAGGATGAACAGACGTATGTCGATGAGACTAAGATATCTTTTAAAATTGGCCTAGATGAAACAGTATGCTTTGAGATACGTGAAAAGAATGCATACACGCCAAAGGAGGTGTTTAGGTGGGTTGTCTTGACAATCTTTTTAATGCCCAAATAAGGACAAAAAAGGGGAGTTTTGCAACCTAATAAGTCATCCCCAGGATATCCTTCCTGGACGTGGATAGTATCTTCACCTATAAGAACTCGTACGACTTTGCAATAGCTGAAAGTCACGTGACGTGCGTTTGTGACTGTCCGGGCATGGAGGACCAATGTTCACCGATTAGGCAAAGTTGCAAGGAGGAAGAGGATCAATCGCATTTGTGTTGGAACTTTTATAAAGGTACTGTGAGATTATACAAACTAAAAACAACGGTTCAATTTTTAAGATCCACTTGTCTTGGAAATTTTATAAAGGTACTGTGAGATATTGTATATCTGATAAGCTATCATCATTCATAATACCATTTACGAAAGAAAGAAAAAACACTCCTGGGCCTGGTGATCCGATAACCAGTCGCTCTTAGTAACCACTAACCAGTCGTTACTAATTTTTCCTAGTAACCACAGTATTTCAGGTGATTAGTCATCCAGGTAGCCACCCGCTCCTAGTAACCAGTGATTGTTACTGATTTCTACTATTATCTCAGGTGATCAGTCATCCGAGGGATGTGGAGTATTTGAAACGATGGGGTCTGCTGAGGTCTGCTGTGCGGTTGATTTTACCCCCTTCCTGGGTCAAACATACAAAGCATTCCAGGTTAGTGAGATGTTTGTTTACCTTTGATTTGATTAGAGCGGTTGCCATGGGCGTGAACCCCTTGCGGGGACCCTACGCACGAGGGCCAATCACTTAGTGATACCAGCACCGCTACCTTGTTCGACCCTATATCTCTCCATGCCAAATGTCTGTACCATCCTCTTGTTTGAAAACTTATTTGACGTCCTAATTTGCTTTGTTCAACTCGGAGTGCACAAATGGCAGTCTAGCTTGGAAAATCCTAATATGAACTGTGTCACAGGTTACAACCCCAACAACTCGGGGAAAGTTTGTCTTTGAAACTCGGACTAGCAACATCACCAACACCTTCTCTACCAACCTTGATAAGGCCAGCAAGATGTTTATTGATCAGGACACCGCCATCTCATTTGAAACACCAGGTAGGGACCCGCTAGCCACTACAAAGCGCTGAACACCTGGTATAGGCCAGGGTAAGACATGTTCCACGACATTGAGCTAAAAATGATACTCATGGAGCGGCCGGTGGGGGTATACCTGAATAATTAATTCTATCGGTAGAAATCAGCGTAATGATGGACTTACGCTGGACCCTGCCCGGCTATATTACTGAAACGCATGATACTAAGATGATGGTTTCTACTACTTCAGTTGGACCTAAATCGTGCCCCTCTCCCTATTTTCAGGTTCTTCTGTCGCAATACCAGACGGTTGGTACTACGGGGCTCTTAACACCAACGAGGTACTAACAAATGTCCAAATTAACGGACTAAACGAGTGGAAGCTGAACAAGTTGGGATGGCTGAAATATGGGGCGGATGGAAAGTTGAAATATAGCAAGAGTGAGGTGTCAAAGGTAACGATACGTAGTTAGAGCTGCTTGTTACACAGCCTCTTGGCGCATTGGTACATTAACGGACATATAGGGAGTTTGGGACCACCCAGGATTATATGGGGGGGGTGGGGGGGGGGGTAAGGGACTTGTTTGGAACAAATTATTTTCACGATCCTTCCACCTAGACGTTTTCTGCGGAAGCGACCAACTGTCCTAACAATTTGATGAAGGTGGATTTTAGTTCTCCGTACGCAAACAGAGAGATTACAGAATCTCAGAGACTTGATCAGTTCTTTCAGAGTACAATACGGTAAGGTTATAGAATCTCTTTCAATCTTGTCAGTTTATCTCTCTCTCTTGATCTCTATCTCTCTATCTCTATCTCTCACAGGAAGGTAGTAAGAGAGGACGACCGGAGACATTTTCTGGTATATTTTAGGAGTTTTGAGAAACTCAATGTCCAGTTGACATTACGTAATGAGTATACGGTAGTGCCCCATAAGTACGAAAGTGCCTTCACAAGCTTTACCGGAGCTGCACTACTGGATAAACACTCCAACAGGTAAGATAACTCCTTATTATATGGTATAGGAATCTCCTAATATGGGCAGAAATATATTGACCAAATAAGGCCAAAGCTCATGATTCATGATATTCATAAAAGATAAAACTCGAAATCTTCAGGTTTCTGAATATCACGGTATACGAGACTTATGGGACAATATACGGGCACCTTCAGCAGCATGGCAAGACCATTGAATCGTTTGATTTCATTGTACCAACTGAGACTACAGAGGAGGGGAAACCGGTACCAGTGAAGATGTATACCAATTATGTCCAGGTAGAAAATTAGGAAGGAGTCGATCAGAGACAAGGATATTCTAACTATTATTATATTATTATCTTTCTCTTTCACTCCTACGGTAGAATATTGGGGTAATCCCGGAGACAATGGGGTAGGGGCAGCTGAAGTTTTTGTAGTCACCAATTTTGAAAAGTTGGGTGGAAAACATCAAAAACTCTCTCTCTCACAGGTGACCCAGTGGTGCTCGACCAGTATCCCCACATTCCTCTGTCTCCATACGGGCACTACCTCAACACCCTCCTGTAAGATGATCAGCTGCAGTGCAATTAGAAACGATGATTTTGAGCTTCCTGCCACTGCTCTCAGATACAAGGTAGGAACCGACCGAAACATCCAATCAGAACTCGTTATTTAGGTCACGACTAACCAATAGCCGGTTAGTCGGACCAGTATTTCCTGATTCGGTCGGTTCCCAAAGGTTTGTGAGAAGAAAGGGGCCATAAAACACATTTCGGCTGAATTTAGTCGGTATCACTTGGTCAGTAAAATGAATCCATTAGGGCACACACTAGAGAGCTAAGAGCTCATCAGCATCTTATTCCAAATCTCTCCCATATCAGATCGGATACAGAGAGAGTTTATCAGACAGTCGTGTTTGGCGGAAATACACCAACCCAGCCGAATGGTTCAACGGTATAACGGGTCTCCAAGAAGCAGTCTGCATGGCAGTAGTCCTTGCCTGTGTCGCCCTGTTTATCCTGGGTATAATCCTAATTGTACGGTGTACCCCGATACGATACCATATAGCCGGACTCCTCGCTAGGATCCCCCTTCTCAACCATCAAGTGAGGGATAAGTTGTGGAGGTTTAGTGAGAGAGGAGGATCTGGTTGGGGGTGTACATGTTGCGGGTCCAGTTCTAGTAGTTCTAGTAGTGGGGAGGAGATTGAACTTTCAGAGTTGTCCGAAGGGGGGATAGTTGATGATGGGTATTATTTTGATAATCCAATCACCGAGGAGGAGGGGGAATCGTATTATGATGACGAGGAGTTAACGGGATCACGTCATTATGATCCAGATATGACGTCACGACGTCACTATGATCCAGATATGATGACGTCATTGCCACGTCATTATGATGTGACATCATCGGAAGATGATGGTGTTTCGTTGGGAGAATATTCGAGTAGTTGTTCTAGTGATTGATTGTTCGATCCTCTCTATCTCTCAAGGAGGGTTAAAACATAACAAGTGATTGATATTGTGTGGCTCACACCGCATTTTTATTTCGTAAAATCACGGTGGACTTTGGGAAATGTGAGGGTTGATTGATATATTTGTATCTTTTTAAAAATTTTGATATGAGTTTTCAAACCCTTGTGTAATGGATATTTGTCCCTTTATACCCAACAAATTTACCATGTCTCGAGTGCACCCGACCTAATCTTAAATCTAAGCACATACCAGAATAGACGACAGACAGACGACGATCCCAGAAGATTTGAAACTCTTACCACTGAGGTTGCTCCTGGCAGGGCTACTGGGGCTATAACGAGGCGAACTGGGACTATAACTCGGACTAGTCGGACTGTAACTGGGACTAGTCGGGGAGTAGCTGGGAGAGGTAGGAGAATAGGAGGGGGAGGTGGGGGAGTATCGCAGGTCCGAGGGAGAGTGCTTCCGGGAGGGAATCTCCTAATATGGGCAGAAATATATTGACCATATAAGGCCAAAGCTCATGATTCATGATATTCATAAAAGATAAAACTCGAAATCTTCAGGTTTCTGAATATCACGGTATACGAGACTTATGGGACAATATACGGGCACCTTCAGCAGCATGGCAAGACCATCGAATCGTTTGACTTTATTGTACCAACTGAGACTACAGCGGAGGGGAAACCGGTACCCGTGAAGATGTATACCAATTATGTTCAGGTAGAAAATTAGGAAGGAGTCGATCAGAGACAAGGATATTCTAACTATTATTATATTATCTTTCTATTTCTCTCTCTCTCCTACGGTAGAATATTGGGGTAATCCCGGAGACAATGGGGTAGGGGCAGCTGAAGTTTTTGTAGTCACCAATTTTGAAAAGTTGGGTGGAAAACATCAAAAACTCTCTCTCTCACAGGTGACCCAGTGGTGCTCGACCAGTATCCCCACATTCCTCTGTCTCCATACGGGCACTACCTCAACACCCTCCTGTAAGATGATCAGCTGCAGTGCAATTAGAAACGATGATTTTGAGCTTCCTGCCACTGCTCTCAGATACAAGGTAGGAACCGACCGAAACATCCAATCAGAACTCGTTATTTACGTCACGTGATTGGTTATCGGCCAATCAGGGACCAGTATTTCCTGATTCGGTCGGTTCCCAAAGGTTTGTGAGAAGAAAGGGGCCATAAAACACATTTCGGCTGAATTTAGTCGGTATCACTTGGTCAGTAAAATGAATCCATTAGGGCACACACTAGAGAGCTAAGAGCTCATCAGCATCTTATTCCAAATCTCTCCCATATCAGATCGGATACAGAGAGAGTTTATCAGACAGTCGTGTTTGGCGGAAATACACCAACCCAGCCGAATGGTTTAACGGTATAACAGGTCTTCAAGAAGCAGTGTGCATGATAGTAGTCCTTGCCTGTGTTGCTCTGTTTATCCTAGCAATACTCCTAATTGTACGATGTACCCCGATACGATACCATATAGCCGGACTTCTCGCTAGGATACCACTCCTCAGCCCGCAAGTGAGGGATAAATTGTGGAGGTTTAGTGAGCGAGGAGGACCTGGTTGGGGTTGTACATGTTGCAGGGGGTCATCATCTAGTAGTAGTTCCAGTGGGGAGGAGGAGATTGAACTTTCAGAGATATCCGAAGGGGGTGTAATTGATGACGGGTATTATTTTGATAATCCAATCACCGAGGAGGAGGGGGAGGAGTCGTATTATGATGATGATGAGTTAACGAGATCACGTCACTATGATCCAGATATGACGTCACGACGTCATTATGATCCAGATATGATGACGTCATTGCCACGTCATTATGATATGACATCATCGGAAGATGATGGTGTTTCGTTGGGAGAGTATTCTAGTAGTTGTTCTAGTGATTGATTGTCCGACTCTCTCTCAAGGAGGGTTAAAATGCAACAAGTGATTTATATTGTGTGGCTCACACCGCACTTATTTCGTAAAATCACGGTGGACTTTGGGAAATGTGAGGGTTGATTGATATATTTGTATCTTTTTTTAAATTTTGATATGAGTTTTCAAACCCTTGTGTAATGGATAAATTTTGTCCCTTTATACCCAACAAATTTACCATGTCTCGAGTGCACCCGACCTAATCTTAAATCTAAGCACACACCAGAATAGACGACAGACAGACGACGATCCCAGAAGATTTGAAACTCTTACCACTGAGGTTGCTCCTGGCAGGGCTACTGGGGCTATAACGAGGCGAACTGGGACTATAACTCGGACTAGTCGGACTGTAACTGGGACTAGTCGGGGAGTAGCTGGGAGAGGTAGGAGAATAGGAGGGGGAGGTGGGGGAGTATCGCAGGTCCGAGGGAGAGTGCTTCCGGGAGGAGTAGGATGGAGAACTTGGGCTGTAAAAGAAGGGTGGGTTAGAGATGAATAATACCTTATAAGGAATCAATACAACCATATTTGGGCATACCTGTATCCGGGAGACTTTGGACTATATCCTGGACTTCCCTTCCCACTAAAACCAGGGCTGGTGGGGCTATAACCGGGGGATGCCGGGGAATATCCAGGACTAGTTGGTGTGTAGGCTGGTGATGAGGGGCTGTACCCGTGTCGGGGGGAGGATGGAGTGTAACCTGCGGAGAGAGGGAGAGATTGGGATTGTTGTGATATAAAATTATCGGCAACTCAAAGGCACAGATTTATTATTGACGCTCCACCGCAGAGCCAAAACACAAATTGAAATGAGAAACACAACGTTGCCTGGTGTAACGTTCTAACCCTCCTTTTAAATTTGTAAAGGTGTTTCGGGGGCAGGACGCCCGAAACACAGTCTAGCTTGGTAAAGAAACATAACGAGTTACGTAAGTTAGAACATAACCAACCTGGTGAGCTAGGAGAATAAGCGGGCGAGCTTGAAGCTGCTGAGGGAGATGCAGGAACATAAGAGGGTGATGCTGGACTGTAACTGCTGCTGGCTGCCCCGGGACTTTGGGGGAAGTTGAGCGAATAGGCAGGGCTAACACTGCTTCCCATACTGCTACCTGGAGATGAGGGAGGGGGTTGGATCCAAGGATACTTTAATTTAACCCTAAGAATACCCACAACAAGTGGGGCATGTTTCTAACCTTGAAAAAGTTCATCCTACAGACACAGCACAAACAAACTGACAAACAAACAAACTGCAACACATACCTGGGGACCAGGGAGAGTATCGTCCAGGGCTCATTCCCGGTGAGAATCCTCCTCCATGCTCACTCATTGGAGCGGGGGAGAAGGCAGCGTGGATACCAGGGGTCATCCCACCGGCGATGGAGAGGGGATTATGGAAAGCATCCTCCGCATACCCGGGACTGTCAGCCCAGGGTGTCATTCCGGGTGTTGTTGCATCACCTGGAGGGGTGAGGGGTGTTAGGGATGAGGGGTGTTAGGAGGGTGTTGTCGCGTCACCTAGAGGGGTGAGGAGGGGTGTTAGGAGGGAGGGAGAGAGAGAGAGAGAGAGAGAGAGAGAGAGAGAGAGAGAGAGAGAGAGAGAGAGAGAGAGAGAG
>AVPN01000252.1:4614-16050 GCA_000695325.1 Pleurobrachia bachei | reverse complement strand
CCCCCCCCGAATACCGACGCGTACCTGAGATATCTGGTGTTCCACATCAGTGTTGATCATGATATCACGTACAATGTGTTCCTGTAGTACGTGCTTCAACTTCTTCTCATTACTGTAGTCAAACTTAAACCTGGAAGAAAAGAGGGAATACTTAAACTAAAACATGGGGGAAGAGGGAATAGTTAAACTTAAACCTGGAAGAAAAGAGGGAATACTTAAATTTAAACCTGAAGGGGAGGGGGAAGGAGGGGATGTTCCAAACTTAACCTGGAGGGGAAAGAGGGAATAATCAAACTTAAATCTGGGGGAAAAAGAGGGAGTGGAGAACGACTTAAATTGTGTAACATTTCTAATAAAAAGGTAACACAAACCTCCCCCTTCCGATCCCCCTGTTTTCACTTACATTTCTTTGAAAGCAAAATCTGAGGCCTGGTATGTTGGTAGTCCCTGGAATTCTACCTTCGCTCCATCCATCCCATCCTCTCCAGCTGAGTTAACTGGTTACCTAGGTGATAGAATCATTGGTTACCTAGGTGATAGAGCAGCTGAATTAACTGGTTACCTAGGTGATAGAGCAGATGGTTACCTAGGTGATAGAGCAGCTGAGTTAACTGGTTACCTAGGTGATAGAATCATTGGTTACCTAGGTGATAGAGCTTCCCTTTCTTACTGCATTTTCACCCCGTAAAATAGAGCACAAAAGTAAATGATTGTCTTCCGAAAATAACAACCACACGACTTTTACTACTACACCAACATTACAAATCATACGTACCATCCATAAAGTCGTTTTCACCGTGAGCAGCGGCCTCCATTAAAATATCGACAGTCTCCTCAAAGGAGCACTTCGCCAGAGGTCCAATGTCCTGTACGAAGAAGAGGTAAGTACCGTATGCCCAAATATGGAACTGTCTATGCCCAAATATGGAACTAGCCATGCCTAAATATGGAACTGTCTATGCTTCATAACTGTATCACGCTACACAGTCCGGTTCGGTCTTTTGTACGAAAATCCCAAATAAGGCAATGTAATACAACCCCAAATAAGGCAATATTACCTGTCTGTTGACACCGTGTCTGGTGATGGCCATGAGGTATCCCTTTTGACACATGACCTCACACAGGAGCGCCAAATGCCGGTAGTTCACGTAGGTTGAATCAAACTCAATAACAGTAGCTAGCTCGGTCTCCAGCGCCCTTCTGCATGCTTCTATACCCATAACCTTAAACACCTGAGGAGATGATGATGGACACGATATACCCAACAATCGTTATTATCTACATGCCCAACTATATTCGTGTGTTGCCACGCTTGATGGTTTCAATTAATGGAATCACTATTTAGTTGTAGGATCCCCGAAAGGGGTTTAATGTCTATGGCACCCGTCAAGCCAATTTAAACATGTACCTCGCAGATGTGGTTAGAAGTGGTCCGGTGAGGATCAATATTCTTCTCGCTCAGCACCCTCATCAGGTTAACTCCATCTGTTTCCAATACCCATTCGTCAACTCTCTTGAACTCACCACTGAAGAGAGGGGGTGGTGTTAAGAGAGAGAGAGAGAGAGAGAGAGACACAGTGAGAGAGAGAGAGAGAGAGAGAGTGAGAGAGAGAGAGAGAGAACCTTTCTGTGATGTATGTTCTCTTCTTGGCGTCATCTTTTGGCAGATGCATGTAACCCTTATTGATCTGCTCAATTCCTTGTAACGCCATCTCACTCAACATGTTGGCTTCCAAACACTGGAGGAACCTGGAAAGAAGAATATGTTATAATGTTATGGTAACCACATGGTAACAGCATGGTAACTGAATTCCAGGCACTGGAGGAACCTGGGTGGAGGAAATGTTATCATTAATACAACAAGTAACCATGGTAACAATGTGGTAACCATGGTTACAACTGCTAGTAACTATATTAACATCATGGTAACCGCATGATAACCAAATTGCAACCACTATTACCTATAATCCGTCTTCTAATTTTAGAACTATGGTAACCATCCAACCATATTTTAAAAACATGCTAGCCATGTATGGTAACCCCATGGTAACCATGGTAACCATACCATAAATTACCTAGTATCATCCATCTTCTCTACATCATTTTCCTCATCCGTGTTCCTCTCTTTTCAACAACATGGTTACCTGGTAACTATGGTAACCACATGGTAACCACTACATTACCTGGTATCATCCATCTTCTCCACATCAGTCTCCTCCTCCGTGTTCCCCTCTTTTGAACCCTCACTATTCATTACCCTGATTCTCAGGACCAGTTTCTCGCTATTGTCGTCGTTGAAAATACAGTTCAAATCGTCACCAAAACCTAAGCGGAGAGGATGGGGGTGTGTTTTACATGTTTTTACATGTTTAAACATATTATTTTCCACTGTGGTTTAGTTCAGATCCACTCCTTCTTCCCGCATGTGAAAGAAACAAATTCTAGAAAAAGTAAAGTAGCCCCAACTGAATTGTCACGTGAGTCTAGGCGTTTACTAAACCAATTAATTGTTTACCAATAAAATTAATTGTTTACCTAAGTTAATTTTCTCCGCGATGTGTTCCATAGTCAACTTTTTGTCAGTCATACGTTTCTGATCTAGTTCAATTCGCAGTAGCCATGGACAAATGTTTGTTACATCAAAGTCAGGCATCTCATAATAGACGTTCACCCAGTCTTGGTCCTGTAGAGGGTGAGAGATAGTAGATTAGGCAGGAACCGACCGAAATACTGGTCCCTCATTGGCTGATAACCAGTCACGAGACCTAAATAACGAGATCTGATTGGCTGTTTACTTGTGTCGGTCGGTTCCTGATCAAAACATCACACAAACCTCGGGGATGACAGTTTTCTCCGGGTTGGGATCATAATAAATAGCAGTGTTGGAGGTCACATGTCGTAACGTGGTGTACTCCAGTCGACACAGCACCTCTTTTGCCTTCTCACTGTCTCTCGCAGGGGCACCTGGGGGAGGGTGTGAGAGTGAGTGAGAAAACTATATTTGAAGAAAGTTTGGGACTACCAAACCAAAGATGGGGACTAAAAAACTTACAAACGAACGACTGTAAAAAGGAGAGAATTATTAATTACCGGTAAGATAGATGGTGAGAGAGGGTGTTTTGGGGTTCTTAGAGACGTTTATCAACTCCTTCAAACGAGGTACACCAAGTGTTACGTTCTTAGCAGATACACCTGGATAAAGGTTTCATTGGTAAATATATGCCCAAATAAGGCAAACCCAACAAAATGCCCAAATAAGGTAAAAACTGACCAGCAAAATGGAAGGTATTCAGTGTCATCTGAGTTGCAGGTTCTCCGATACTCTGAGCCCCCAGAGCACCACACATCTCGCCGGGGTGGGCCTGGGCCGTCAGGAATTTGTTCCTTATCTCTCCAATCACCCAATCAAACGCCTGGAAATGTCATGGTGAGATATGGTAACCAATATGGTAACCAAGGTAACAACAAGTAACCATGGTAACAACATGGTAACAACATGGTAACAACACGGTAACAACACGGTAACCACATGGTAACCCACTTGTTCAGATAGTCGGAACTCATTTGCAACCCGTGCCGTACAGAGAGTGCTCCCCAATATGGTAACCATGGTTACAACAAGTAACCACGGTAACCACATGTTAACCACATGGTAACCTTACCTGTTCAGATAGTCGGAACTCATTGGCAACCCGTGCCGTACAGAGCGTACTCCTCAACATAACACAAAACAGGAGGGTCGCGTTGTACTGGGCAGTTTGGGAGAGGTGATCGTCACCCTTTACAACCACCAACTGTTTTACCAACTTTCGTACATCTTCAATGACCTGCGGGTGAGGGAGGTCAATGGTCAATGACCTATTTGGGGGGGGGGGTAAAAAGATAAAGAGAGAGATAAGGAGAGAGGGAGAGAGAAAGAGATAGAGACTTTAGAAAGAGATCTACCTTGAGGGGGTGAAGATTAGATGGAGTTCTCTTGTTAATCTTGAAGAGATGTTGAGCGTTTCCAATCAGTCTCAGTAGATGAACTGGAAGGACGACCCTCTTTAGTCGAGTTGGGAAGATCTCACGAATTGTTGCTCTGTCCGTTTGTAGAACCTTCCATTCCTGAAAAGTGGTGGATTAGAAACCTCGGATAAGATCGAACAGACCATGGACTGATGTCCAAAAATGCACTTTGCGGCAAGTTGTTTGGTTGGACCAAGTCAAATATTAATTTGTATTGAAATGACAAAATATGCAGTTTGTGCTAGCTCATACGAAAGTGGTTGAGCAATTTATTCAAGCTTTCAAAAAGCGAATACCCACACGTACCTGAGATATCTGGTGTTCCACATCAGTGTTGATCAAGATATCACGTACAATGTGTTCCTGTAGCACGTGCTTCAGCTTCTTCTCGTTACTGTAGTCGAACTTAAACCTGGAGGGGGGATAGTCAAGCTAGACTGCGATTCGCGAGCCCAACACTAATGTAAAGGGAGGGTTAGAGGGAGGGTTAGAGTATAAGGGGGAAACGATGGGATATTCAAACTTAAACCTGAGGAGGGGGAAAGTTGGTGGAAGAGGGTATAGTGGAGGGGAAGAAGGAATAGTCAAACTTGAAGGGGGGGGGGTATAGTCAAACTTAAACCTGGAGGGGGAAGAGAGGGAATGTTTTCACTTACATTTCTTTGAAAGCAAAATCTGAGGCCTGGTATGTTGGTAATCCCTGGAATTCTACCTTCGCTCCATCCATCCCATCCTCACCATAGAGCAGCTGAATTAACTGGTTACCTAGGTGATAGAGCAGATGGTTACCTAGGTGATAGAGCAGCTGAGTTAACTGGTTACCTAGGTGATAGAATCATTGGTTACCTAGGTGATAGAGCAGCTGAATTAACTGGTTACCTAGGTGATAGAGCAGATGGTTACCTAGGTGATAGAGCAGCTGAATTAACTGGTTACCTAGGTGATATAGAGCAGCCGAATTAACTGATTTCCTGGACGATATGGTGTTGATAGAATGGGAGTGAGATGCATGTTATAGGAGAGAACCTCTTGGTTAAATCTTGATTGAATCTATCGGTTATAACTTTCGATGATAATGATGATGATGACTAATCAAATTACCTGCACTACGGACAGTCCCATCGTACTTCAAGGTACACGCCTCCATACTTTTGACCAATCTTCTCTGGATATAACCCGTCTCAGCAGTCTTTACAGCCGTATCAATCAACCCCTCACGACCTGAACATTATCATCGTTAGAGTAAGACCATATATGGTCAACTTATGCCCAAATAATACCCAAATATGGTCAAATAATGCACAAATATGGCCAACTAATGCTCAAATATGGTCAAATAAAACCCAAATATGGTCAAATAATGCCCATATATATGGTCAACTAATGCCCAAATATGGTCAAATAATGCCCAAATATGGTCAAGTAATGCTCAAATATGGTCAAGTAATGACCAAATAAGGACCTACCTCCCATGGCGTGGAAGAAGAACTCAGTGGCAGTGAGTCCAGCCAGATAGGAATTCTCTACAAATCCTCGAGATGCAGGACCATAATCATCTTTGATAAAGTGAGGTAGGGAACGATGTTTGAATCCGAATGGAATACGTTTACCAGTGACGTTCTGACGGGATATAGATGGTATTGAATCAATGTCCAAATAAGGTATCATTCGAGTATTGTTATGCCCTTATAAGGAAAAATGCCCTTATAAGGCATTCTCCCACGCCAAACATTACCTGCTGTCCGACACATGCGATAATCTGGGAGATGTTGATTGCAGATCCCTTGGACCCCGCTATGACCATGTTCTTGAAGGCATTAAAGTGGCTCAAACTTGACTGTGCAGCGCCTCCAGTCTTGGTTCGGGCATCGTTCAATACTTTATTGACCTGCAAAATATGGAGTTGTATGGGATATCGTGAGAATATAATGAGAAATTGAGACAATGATGTTAATAACCGAAGCGATAGTAGGTAGTACAAGTTGCTAACCACTTAACATTTCTCCATCGTTACTCCCAAATTGTACCTGATTTTCGAAGGTTTGTCGGAGAGTGTTACCAGGGGTAGGTTCCAGTTCGTTAGTATGTGCCTTCTTGATAACTTCATTCACCTGGGAAACACTAATGTTAGTTTCAGGAACCGACCGACACAAGTAAACAACCAATCAGAACTCGTTATTTAGGTCAAGTGACTGGTTATCATCCAATCAGGAACCAGTATTTCCTGATTCGGTCGGTTCCTGGTTAGTTTAGTGCGTAGGATTGTTACCTCTTTCTTAGCTTGATCAATTGCTTTAGTAATCTCAGCGTATGTCTCTGAATCAGCAATTGTATCTCCAATACCTGGATAAATGGTAACCATGGCCTGGTAACTGAGATAATGGTAACCATGGTAACTAAAGTAGTGGTAACTATGGTAACTGAGATAATGATAACTAGGGGGATAACTATGGTAACTGAGATAATTCTATTCAAACTCACCGATGCTGTGACCATTGTACACCAGCCAATTATTCACGACAGTCTGAATGTTAAAATAGAAATCAGCCGCAACTTCCTTCCCAAGCTCATTGAAAATAATGAACATGAGAGAGCCACTCTTAGCTCCGAGGGAGTTCTTACAGAGGATACCTGAGATCAACTCACCGCTGTCCACTATCACCTGTGAAGGGTGATGTTTAGAAGTAACAACCAATCAGAACTCGTTATTTAGGTCACGTGACTGGTTATCAGCCAGTCAGGGACCAGTATTTCCTGATTCGGTCGGTTTCTGCAAACCTTGGTATCCGTGTTGGAGATCCATTTGAATTTCGTCGTGTTTTCCTCCTGTTTGTGATTGCTTGTGTTCTTCGTAAAGTTCACATGACCAGGGATGATAAGTGAAAACAACTGTTTACCTGGAGAGTTGTTCAGATTTTAGTAAATTGACAATTTGGAGATTTTTTGGAGGATTTTGAGTAAACCTTATCAATGCCAAATTTTCCATAAAACTTTAGCACTTCGTCCCACCAATACAAACATTCACCCAATTTGACCCCATCCCCTTCCCCTAACCACTATAACACTCACCTGACCAAAGTGGTTTAGGTTTGCAGATGCAGGGTTGAGGTAGCTTGCCATCCCAACTGGGTAGGAACATGAGAAGGTTCATGAACACGTCTTTCTCTATAAACACATCACGGTTTGTCATGGCAGTACATGCGTACAGGGCATCCTGGAAAAGAGAGGGTGAATTGGGGGCTTCAGGGGAATGAGGCGATCCTGATTTCTGTTGACCCATAAAACCAAACGTGCTCTATATGGCTCGGGAATATCTAACTGTCTCCCCTCTCTCCATATCTCTCCCAACACCCAACAGACACGCTCACTCTCTCTCACTGTACCTGGATGACACCCATGACAGGTCGGTTAGACTGGGGTGTAACAATGTTACAGGGTACTGCCATAATCTCGCTTATCTCAGCCTTAGTCTCAAGGCTCTGGGGCGCGTGCACATTCATCTCGTCTCCGTCAAAATCGGCATTGTACGGAGTTGTTACACTAAGGTTAAACCTGTGAGATTGTACGGAGTCGTTACACTTAGGTTAAACCTGCGAGATATTACCATATATGGGCATAAAATAGCATTGACATAACCATTAATTGATATGTACTGTACTGCTATTTGTCATGTTATTTGATTTCCACTACAAATTATCTAGATAATATTCTTACCTAAAAGTAGACCAAGGAAGGACCTTGACCCTATGACCCATCATGGACATTTTGTGAAGGGTTGGCTGCCGATTAAACACTACGTAGTCACCATCCTAGAGGGGAGAGAGAAAAGTGTGATGTTTTCATCAAGAATGGGGGAGCAAAATAGAAATTGATGTGTTTCGAGAAATCCCAAAATAAGTGGGAACCATGATAACTAAAGTGGTAACCATGGTAACTATGTATACACAAAAGATGAATATGGGAATTGTTGCCCCCAACCTGAAGATGTCGTTCCACGGTGTATCCTGGTTGGAGATGGAGGTCGCTACTCTTCTTGTTGTACCTTGGGGGAGATAGAGAGCAGGTTTTATATTTTGTACCTTGTGTTTTTTAGACCTTAGAGCAATGAATAATAGGTGTGGTCTGTACATTTTAAATCCAACAAATCAGCAACATTTAATTCTGTAATACTCTAAATTAATCTTATATTCCAATAATTATCAGTCTCCTTAATTAGTTACCTCAAATCGATCCGATCCCCGTTGTCCCGAATAATATACTTGGCACCAGGGTAATTGTCCGTTCCCCGCCGAACCAGCTCAGACAGGGGCTCAATGTTGAATGGTGTGACCATCTCGGGGAATGAGAGGATCTGGGCTATGGACCTGGGCATTCCCAGCTCGTCAATTTCTGGAGGTGGGGGATGTTAGAGTTAGCATGCATGAGGAGGGAGTTAGAGTTTGGAACAGCTGACGTAAACGGCAAAATAGTTTAAAAAAGTCCGCACTTGGGTTTTGTGAAACTACTCAATCCTGATAGACTTCAAATATGGAGAAGATTGTATCTAGCTAAGGATTCTCCATGATCATGACTTACTCAAATTAACATCACCACCGATGACAGTTCGAGCGGAGAAATCCACTCGTTTTCCCATCAGGTTTCCTCTCACTCGGCCCTCCTTGCCCTTCAGCCTAGCCTTGATGGCTTTGAGGACCCTCCCACTTCTCTGTTCCGCTTTTGGAAAGTTTGGGATGTCGTTGTCTACCATCGTGGTGATGAAGAACTGAAATAGAATGGACAATGGTGTATTAGGAACCGACCGACACAAGTAAACGACCAATCATAACTCGTTATTTAGGTCATGTGACTGGTTATCAGCCAATCAGGGACCAGTATTTCCTGATTCGGTCGGTTCTTCAGAGGTGTGTCCTCTGGACACTGTCCAGTGTGAAAACATCGAGCTAAAGATAGTTCTTTCTAATGGTATTGTTCGATTCCACCCTCTTCTCTATCTTTCTCTCGCTCTCTTTTTCTCGCTCTCACCCTATCTTTCTTTCCCATGCTCTCTCGCTCTCCATTTCTTCAAAATTCTTTCCCGGTTCTGATCTAAGGCACATTGTTTTTCTATTTTAATATCTCTCTCCCCCTCTATCGCTCTCGATCTCTCCGTCGCTTTCATTCTTGCTCTCGTTCTCGCTCTCTGTTGTTCTTCACCTCTGTATCTATCTCTTTCCATGTCTGTCGTTTGATCTAAGACACTATGTTACTCTTTGTACTGAGTTGGGCGTTGTTTTGTTGTAGTAGTTCCGCTTCAGTACATACACTACTTTGTTCTACGCTGACGTAAATCTTCACGTAAAATAGAACAATGAAACTAAATTCCAAATCTTGGTTTACTATTGTTCAAACTTGAAGTACAATCTTGATCTGACTAAATCAATACCTGTAGCATCTTGACATCCTGATTGATAATATGTTGTGCCATTCCATTTTGTTCGTCCTCTTGGAGCTTCCTGTTTGCATTGATAATGCTCGCCAGCTGGTGAGTGATATCATCGTGACACCTATTGGGAGTTGGTTGGTTGGAGCGGCGGGTGCTTTTTGGGAGGGAGTGAAGCATACATAAACAGGGAGGGAGTGGGGGAAGGAGTGGGGAATGAAGAGGTTAGAGGACACACGAGGGTACAAGTAGGGTACAAGGTTGGTTGACGCAGAGTAACAGCGTTGATTAGTTTTTTAGTTTTCGGCAATAAACTACCCCTCAAATAATACAAGGCGAGGAATTAATTCGGACGCAGGATTTTTAAGTAACCAAGGTGTCAGATCACCAAGGTTTCACGCCACCAAATTAGTATCACACCTACCTCTGACTGCTATTCATGATGATGGCAGGTCGCACTGCGAGGGGAGGGACAGGGAGCACCGATATTATCATCCAATCAGGTCTGGTATAGGCAGGGTCCATACCCAATGCTTTACAGTCCTCGTCCGAGATGCCTGGTAGGAGTCTTATAGTTTGGGTTGCTTGGTTAGGCTGTGTTTCGGGCGCCATGCCCCGAAACAAATGTAAAGGGAGGGTTAGAACATAATATATTATAGTTTCAAAGTCAAGTGTTGGGTCTATCCCAATCACTGGGTTATAAGCCGGCGGTGCTTAAATCTCTGATTCATAACTTGGGTAGTGCTAAATAGGATACCCATGCTAATAGGATCAAACCTGATTTTACAGGGACTAAGAGAGTTGTAGTCTTGTGGGGTTTGGAGAGGAATAAAAAGGAGAGGGAAATGGGAACAAAACATACCTTTGAAAATAGAATGCACTTTTTCTGCACTCCATGTCTGCTTTTTCTCTTGACTTTCATCGTTAACCTGAATTAGAAAATTACATTTTTTGCCTAAATCAGAAAATTAAATTTACCAAATATGGTATTTTTGATGTGTTTATGCTAGCTTGGAACTCCGTGGTTAGGTACTCATTATTTTTTCAGCCTCATTTGCTGATCAAACAGTGATATACCAACGGTCTGTACCCACCGTTTTTCGTTTGGTTTGGTTTACAGTTCCAGATGAGCGGCCCAAACCAAACCAATGATCGGTATGTGTATTTTAAGCGATTTATACCTTTTTGAATTCAGCTAGAATTTCCATTCCCACTTTCCGAACATTTGGCTGGTACTGTCCACATCCACCATGTGCACACTGAAATAGAGATAGTGGGTCAGTTAAAGAGAGAGATAGAGTCAAGGAAATTGACATAGAGTCACTGATTCCAGTTACACGTGAAAAACGCCTCATCCCCAGGTATCTTACCCCATTTCCGCGGGGCGGATTGCACGGAAAGAAGGCCCCACAACATTTGCCCTTGCCAGCGGGCCCTGTTTATCCCACGCTCTGACACAAAGCGCGCAGTAAGAGACACAGAAAGTCCCTCGCGCGCCAAAATCTCTGTCATGAAGGAGAGGTCGTGTGTTTTGTACTGGCGGGGGGAGCAGGCGCGGGACGCTCCAATAAAGACAAGAGATGTGTTGGTTTGTTCGTGTGTCCGGGGAGGGAGACGTGAGCTGCGAATTGGGATTTCATGGTTCATATTTTCTGTCCTAAGGAGCTGCTTTTATTATAATTCATTCTAAATCTCAGATTTTAACCACTTAATTACTAATCAAGTTCATCAGAAAATCAGTAGTTTCCAGCCCCATCTCCCAAATGATATTCATCCCTAGATCCCACACTATTCCCAATTCATATCCATCCCTATACATAATCCCATAATCCTCTCACCTTCTCTTCCCCATCCTCTTCTGTTCCCGTAGCAAACTTGTTATCCAGTGTGTCCCCTCCCTCACAAATTCTCCTCGTTCTACACAGATCATATACGTGAGATAACCGCTTCTTGGGCTGACCCACACTTCGTGCTAACACTTCCAACATCTTCGGGTCATCCTGGGGGGG
>AVPN01000251.1:2744-12834 GCA_000695325.1 Pleurobrachia bachei | reverse complement strand
TCTCTCTCTCTCTCTCTCTCTCTCTCTCTCTCTCTCTCTCTCTCTCTCTCTCTCTCTCTCTCTCTCTCTCAGCTTCAGTCCCTCTTGTTTTTCGAGTGCCCATGCTGTTTTTTAGTGTAAGGTTTGGTATGGCGCAAGGACATTAGACACTCGAGAAAAGATAGAGTGGGAGAGAGAGAAGGAGCGGGAGAGATTGATGGGGGGGAGGGCGGCGGTTTTAAGTTGAAGTTCCCTACACGTTTTAGTTTTTGAATATTTTTTCAGAACTTTGACTTCTTGGATTAGTGCTCTCCATGGATTTTGATTGTCGTCATCTTCGTACCACAGGAAGGGAACCCAGACCATACCCCAATGGATGCTAGATACCCCTTAGAGTTCAGACCCGAGTTGATCCCCTCAGATAACCATAAGACAACCCCATTGACCAACCCTTCTAGACCATACAATGAGATATCCCTCACGGCTCAGATTCTGCTCCACAAGAATTCAGACAGTAGACAATACTAGATGTCTAGCAGCCAGCAGGGTCTCATTCAGTCTGACATGAGGGGTGTCTATAAGATCCTGAAATATTTCTGTTGTGATAAATAGTAGAAGGTAAAGCTACTATTTACCCCAGCAGACTCAGAGGGTCTGAGTGGGATCGCCTGTCGGTCTGCATCTCTAAGAGGTCATTGCTGCTTGAGGGGACAGCGGCCAGCGGGGAAACCCGTTTGAACACTGAAGGCGGTTTTGATCTTGGGGGTGTGGGTCGGCGCCCGGGTTGTCGGTGTGTGGGCGCCAAGGGGAGATCCTGCGGAAATAAGGGCTAGCTGATCCCCAACGTGGATGGAAGTACGGAGGTACATATACACACACACACACACCAAAACCTCTCAGCCCGTGCCGTCCTGTCAGAGCATTGGCCTGACCCGATTGGCCTGACCCGATTCTCGCGCGAGAACTGTGGTCAGAGCATTGGCCTGACACTGACAGGTGCCGTCTCCCACTGCATTCATGTACTCCGACAAGTTGGGCGGGCGGGGTGAGTTGAATATATAGTTGGCGAGAGATGGAGGGCACGCAGCAGGATACTTGGGAATCTCAAACTGCTCGCTCAGTGCCGATGAGACAGCATGGCAGGGGGGCCGGGGGTGGTACCGGTTCGGGTTCCCAACCCTGTCGCGCGCAATGTGGCTCCCCGCGCGTCGGTTTCCTTTCTGTTTCAGTGAGTGCTGAAACTAACTCTTTCCCCTGTCTACGCGCGATAAAAAAGAGCGCCCAAAATCAAAGTCGAGAGTTTTTTGGATTCTTCAGAACATAATTCGCACAATCATGAACATACAATAAGCAGAAATTCCCAGGAAAACAACACAAAAACAAACTGTCCCCACAGAACCGGCAGTGCCCTTTCCGTCAGGAGCGGGTAGCGGTTCTGTCCTTCTCACTTCGACCGCCGCACTACATGCCTGTCCCTGATATGTACCAATATCACCACCTCCCCCAATCAATGAATACCGGATCCCAAACTCTGGCTCACACGTTGGGTGGTCCCGTACCACTATAAATCTCTCCTCTTGGTCGCATATCACAACGTTATCCCCTTTGAGGTGGAATCCCGGACCACACTCAATTCTCACGGGTGTCCCTGTAGCCACGGGAAAGGGTGTCGTAGTTCGTAACCCGTCCGGGAGAGAGGTGCAACCTGTGGGTGGGGTCAGTGAGGGAAGATTTAAATTTGGAGTAGTTTGGGGCGGGGGGGGATATATCTTGAAGACTGCACTTACCCCGGATAGATAACGTAACTCCAATAAGTTGGGAAATTAGTACAGCTGCCAGTAGGTATACCATTATCTATACAGTCAGCTCCATGTTACTGGTTGGTTCTATGTGATGCTGTTTTGAGATATTGTTTAGTAGCTCATTGGATTTGGTATTTCTAGTTCTGTGATTTCGGTTCTACACTGTGGTAGTACACACTATCTAGACCTTTCTTATCGTTTTCGTATCTAGTCAGTCTAGTTAGACATTCACACAGTCACACACAATCTGGTATATCCCATAGATAGGATGAGAGAACCAATTCAAAAGATAACAAGCTGGCGGGGTTGAGAAAAACCAAACAATATTCTTTTGGTTTACAAAGTGAAATTTATACAACATTACAACACTTTTAAGAACGTTCACACATTCACACATGTCACACTGTATCAGGAATGTAGTTCATGAAACGGAAAAGTATTTAATTAAAACGTATACATTTACAGTTTATTTAAACTTAGTAAGTATAAATGTCACGAAGGTTACTTTATTTCTCATTTTTCAGCAATACTTTTCGCAGTCATCTAGAAATCACTAATTACTTCTGAATAAACAAGCTACAGTTAACATTAATTAATCGTGCTATATAATCCATCTGTCTCTCTTTATATCTGATGAATCTGAACAATAATTACACAAGAAGCACTCAACCTAAATCATTATTCCTCGTGGAGTTGCGAGTTAACAGGGGCGATATAAGGGTGTAATGAACTACGAACACTTCTTCTCAGTAGTCCGGTAGCTTTCCGTCGCACCGGCGCATCCGACACAGGGATAGGGACAACTGAGGGGGGTGGGGGTGTTAGTATTACAGTTTAGATGCGTGGTGGGTATTTGGGAGAATGGGAGGGGCAGGTATATATACCTTGTGTGATAGGAGGTGGATATGATAGGAACTGTGCCCTGCTAGTTCGGGTTCCCAACCCTGTCGCGCGCAATGTGGCTCCCCGCGCGTCGGTTTCCTTTCTGTTTCAGTGAGTGCTGAAACTAACTCTTTCCCCTGTCTACGCGCGATAAAAAAGAGCGCCCAAAATCAAAGTCGAGAGTTTTTTGGATTCTTCAGAACATAATTCGCACAATCATGAACATACAATAAGCAGAAATTCCCAGGAAAACAACACAAAAACAAACTGTCCCCACAGAACCGGCAGTGCCCTTTCCGTCAGGAGCGGGTAGCGGTTCTGTCCTTCTCACTTCGACCGCCGCACTACATGCCTGTCCCTGATATGTACCAATATCACCACCTCCCCCAATCAATGAATACCGGATCCCAAACTCTGGCTCACACGTTGGGTGGTCCCGTACCACTATAAATCTCTCCTCTTGGTCGCATATCCCAACGTTATCCCCTTTGAGGTGGAATCCCGGACCACACTCAATTCTCACGGGTGTCCCTGTAGCCACGGGAAAGGGTGTCGTAGTTCGTAACCCGTCCGGGAGAGAGGTGCAACCTGTGGGTGGGGTCAGTGAGGGAAGATTTAAATTTGGAGTAGTTTGGGGCGGGGGGGGATATATCTTGAAGACTGCACTTACCCCGGATAGATAACGTAACTCCAATAAGTTGGGAAATTAGTACAGCTGCCAGTAGGTATACCATTATCTATACAGTCAGCTCCATGTTACTGGTTGGTTCTATGTGATGCTGTTTTGAGATATTGTTTAGTAGCTCATTGGATTTGGTATTTCTAGTTCTGTGATTTCGGTTCTACACTGTGGTAGTACACACTATCTAGACCTTTCTTATCGTTTTCGTATCTAGTCAGTCTAGTTAGACATTCACACAGTCACACACAATCTGGTATATCCCATAGATAGGATGAGAGAACCAATTCAAAAGATAACAAGCTGGCGGGGTTGAGAAAAACCAAACAATATTCTTTTGGTTTACAAAGTGAAATTTATACAACATTACAACACTTTTAAGAACGTTCACACATTCACACATGTCACACTGTATCAGGTATGCAGTTCATGAAACGGAAAAGTATTTAATTAAAACGTATACATTTACAGTTTATTTAAACTTAGTAAGTATAAATGTCACGAAGGTTACTTTATTTCTCATTTTTCAGCAATACTTTTCGCAGTCATCTAGAAATCACTAATTACTTCTGAATAAACAAGCTACAGTTAACATTAATTAATCGTGCTATATAATCCATCTGTCTCTCTTTATATCTGATGAATCTGAACAATAATTACACAAGAAGCACTCAACCTAAATCATTATTCCTCGTGGAGTTGCGAGTTAACAGGGGCGATATAAGGGTGTAATGAACTACGAACACTTCTTCTCAGTAGTCCGGTAGCTTTCCGTCGCACCGGCGCATCCGACACAGGGATAGGGACAACTGAGGGGGGTGGGGGTGTTAGTATTACAGTTTAGATGCGTGGTGGGTATTTGGGAGAATGGGAGGGGCAGGTATATATACCTTGTGTGATAGGAGGTGGATATGATAGGAACTGTGCCCTGCTATCCGGGATCTCCACTAATACTCCACTACCAGCCTCTATCCTCTCTGGGTTATCGCACCGCGGGGACTCTGATACAGTTGGAGGAGAGTTAGATTCAAGTTGGGGGAGAGGACAATTAGTGACAAATACACAAGTCACAACAGCACACAAACATCAAACACAACAATCAACATAAACCAAACATCAAACACAACAATCAACATAAACCAAACATCACAACATAAACCACACAACATAGCCAGTGAGTGCACGCTGCTCGATTTACCTCATCCGACCGACGGCCCGGTGCGAAGAAGACTTGTTCATACAGCAACAGCACAAGACAGGACGGTATGAGACAAACCTATCCTAATTACCTGATTTTACACGTTTGTATATCCTATTCTCAGGGTTAAATCTGGATACGAGAGATGCTTTTCTGGTGGGTCTGGGCGGTGGTTTGTTTCCAGTGGAGGACATTTTCTTTTGTCGAGGTGGTGTTTGCAGGTGGTCCATGGTTTCAACTTCACTGTCAGGGGGAGGCGGTGATTAAGAAGTGAAGGGTGGAAAGAGTCATCAGCATACACTGTAAAATGCGCTTCAAAGGTTCCTATATAGGTTATACCACTAAGTTATACCACTAGATTATATACCACTAGATTATATACCACTAGATTATAGTGGAGGGAGGTCATTATAGCACTAACCTGTTGCTTGTTTTACAGATGTTGGTACATTCTGGTACTATCTCATCGCTCTCCTCCACACTCGTATGCACCACCTCCTCTGCAGTTGAAACTATCTCAACCTCATTCACAACATCATCATCTCGAGCTAGAAGTTCCGTTTTAGAGAAATCATCCTCAAAAGTATCATCAAGGGCCGGACCGTCATCTCTAGCTCCCCGTGCGACCATCAGTAACTCCGTCATTCCCCCGCTATTCTTCTCGTCCCCCTCCACAAACAGTCGTCTTCTTAATTTGTTGTTGATGGGTGAGGGAGTATCCCGGACCAGATCAAAGTAACACTGCGTACTGTGGATCTCCCGATCAGACATCTGTTTCCGGCGAGGTGGGGATATTTTCTGGTTTTGGAGGAGGTCAAGGTATACCTGGGTTGAATCAAGATACCGCTGGGGAGAGGTGTCACCACGAGGGCCCCGGGGGAGTGTTGTCGGGGTGATAATGTTGAGAGCGGAGAGGCCATCAAACCCCATACTTTCCTCACTGATGAACCGAGGGGTAACGGGCGAGAGGAGGACACTTGGAAGTCCACCACCTTTAGGGAGATTGAGGGATGTTACTGAAGATAATTTAATATCTAAAGTGCGCCCCCAAATCTACTGTGTGTTCCTTCGACTCCAAACCATTTCATACCTTTAGGTTGGTCCGTCTGACCAGGTGGTTCCTCATCCTGACCCGGGTCTTTCTGGGGCGATAACTTGACAGTTTGGTCCCGGGATGAAGTGTAGAAGCTGCTGGTGAAAGATATTGGCGGGGCGGCTGAATCAGATTCCAGTACTTGCTCTTTCATCATGATGGCAGAATCAGTAGTAACAACTGAGTAGAGAGAGAGAGGGTGGTTAATTAGTAACATCTGAATAGAGAGCAAGAGAGATCAGAGGGTGGTTAATTAGAGTTGCCAATTAGGATGCTGATGGCTGTCAATCAATCAATCAGGGTATAACAGTTGTTGTAACAAGGAATCGGTGCTAATTGGACAGAGTTGAGACTGGGTCTAACAACAAAGCTTAACTGGGTACTAAGTACCAGCTTGGGCTCGGTAAGAAACGGTAATTGACACGCTTCATGTTGACTGTCACATGTGAATATTTGTCCCTAAAAGACTAACTGACACAAAACAGAGTAGATAATTGGGACTCCCAACATTAATTGCTAAATAATGCATATACCTCTTGATAAATTACTGACCTGCATTTGTAGTGACTTTGTATTGAGAAATATCCATTTTACCAAGCTGAACAAGAATTAAGTGTGATGGGGGAAATAATGGAGTTTTGAAACATTGAACGAATAAACGATTAAACGAATATATTATACACACATTTAATTTACAATTCCATACACAACATCAAACTCTATTGAACAATTCTTCAGTTCTACTTCATTTCATCTTCATGTATTCTCCCATGCAAGTCTTGATACAACTGCTTCACACATCTCTCATCCTCTCCACAAACCATCCCAACTAGCTCCACCACTGCATCCAGGATGATCGGCCCACTTTCAGAACCCTGGTCCTCTCCGAATCCTTCACCCGCAATAAAGTAGTACATGTCGAGAGCTGCTTCAGTGATACAGCTTGGTTCATCCATGCAGTACTTGTTTAGGTCGTCTTCAAGGGCCGATCGGTCGGAGGAAGCGGCAAGAGAGATGAGTAGGATGAGCGTGGATAGGGGTAAAATGAGCTTCATAGCTGCTATATAAAGATAGATTTTGTGTTATGTATAAACGAGGGTGGTAAAACATAAACAACCATGAGTTATGAACAATCATTGGAAAATGTCAGTACAAAAGATTTTCATGTTCGATTATCTATTCACAATATTGATCTGTTTTTTTCAACTATCTTTGTTCATACAGCAACAGCACAAGACAGGACGGTATGAGACAAACCTATCCTAATTACCTGATTTTACACGTTTGTATATCCTATTCTCAGGGTTAAATCTGGATACGAGAGATGCTTTTCTGGTGGGTCTGGGCGGTGGTTTGTTTCCAGCGGAGGACATTTTCTTTTGTCGAGGTGGTGTTTGCAGGTGGTCCATGGTTTCAACTTCACTGTTAGGGGAAGGGGGTGATTAAGAAGTGAAGGGTGGAAAGAGTCATCAGCATACACTGTAAAATGCGCCCCAAAGGTTCCTATATAGGTTATACCACTAGATTATACACCACTAGATTATATACCAGTTACCACAAGATTATATACCACTAGATTATAGTGGAGGGAGGTCATTATAGCACTAACCTGTTGCTTGTTTTACAGATGTTGGTACATTCTGGTACTATCTCATCGCTCTCCTCCACACTCGTATGCACCACCTCCTCTGCAGTTGAAACTATCTCAACCTCATTCACAACATCATCATCTCGAGCTAGAAGTTCCGTTTTAGAGAAATCATCCTCAAAAGTATCATCAAGGGCCGGACCGTCATCTCTAGCTCCCCGTGCGACCATCAGTAACTCCGTCATTCCCCCGCTATTCTTCTCGTCCCCCTCCACAAACAGTCGTCTTCTTAATTTGTTGTTGATGGGTGAGGGAGTATCCCGGACCAGATCAAAGTAACACTGCGTACTGTGGATCTCCCGATCAGACATCTGTTTCCGGCGAGGTGGGGATATTTTCTGGTTTTGGAGGAGGTCAAGGTATACCTGGGTTGAATCAAGATACCGCTGGGGAGAGGTGTCACCACGAGGGCCCCGGGGGAGTGTTGTCGGGGTGATAATGTTGAGAGCGGAGAGGCCATCAAACCCCATACTTTCCTCACTGATGAACCGAGGGGTAACGGGCGAGAGGAGGACACTTGGAAGTCCACCACCTTTAGGGAGATTGAGGGATGTTACTGAAGATAATTTAATATCTAAAGTGCGCCCCCAAATCTACTGTGTGTTCCTTCGACTCCAAACCATTTCATACCTTTAGGTTGGTCCGTCTGACCAGGTGGTTCCTCATCCTGACCCGGGTCTTTCTGGGGCGATAACTTGACAGTTTGGTCCCGGGATGAAGTGTAGAAGCTGCTGGTGAAAGATATTGGCGGGGCGGCTGAATCAGATTCCAGTACTTGCTCTTTCATCATGATGGCAGAATCAGTAGTAACAACTGAGTAGAGAGAGAGAGGTTAATTAGAATCCGTAGTAACATCTGAATAGAGAGCGAGAGAGATCAGAGGGTGGTTAATTGGAGTTGCCAATTAGGATGCTGATGGCTGTCAATCAATCAATCAGGGTATAACAGTTGTTGTAACAAGGAATCGGCGCTAATTGGACAGAGTTGAGACTGGGTCTAACAACAAAGCTTAACTGGGTACTAAGTACCAGCTTGGGCTCGGTAAGAAACGGTAATTGACACGCTTCATGTTGACTGTCACATGTGAATATTTGTCCCTAAAAGACTAACTGACACAAAACAGAGTAGATAATTGGGACTCCCAACATTAATTGCTAAATAATGCATATACCTCTTGATAAATTACTGACCTGCATTTGTAGTGACTTTGTATTGAGAAATATCCATTTTACCAAGCTGAACAAGAATTAAGTGTGATGGGGGAAATAATGGAGTTTTGAAACATTGAACGAATAAACGATTAAACGAATATATTATACACACATTTAATTTACAATTCCATACACAACATCAAACTCTATTGAACAATTCTTCAGTTCTACTTCATTTCATCTTCATGTATTCTCCCATGCAAGTCTTGATACAACTGCTTCACACATCTCTCATCCTCTCCACAAACCATCTCAACTAGCTCCACCACTGCATTCAGGATGATCGGCCCACTCTCAGAACCCTGGTCCTCTCCGAATCCTTCACCCGCAATAAAGTAGTACATGTCGAGAGCTGCTTCAGTGATACAGCTTGGTTCATCCATGCAGTACTTGTTTAGGTCGTCTTCAAGGGCCGATCGGTCGGAGGAAGCGGCAAGAGAGATGAGTAGGATGAGCGTGGATAGGGGTAAAATGAGCTTCATAGCTGCTATATAAAGATAGATTTTGTGTTATGTATAAACGAGGGTGGTAAAACATAAACAACCATGAGTTATGAACAATCATTGGAAAATGTCAGTACAAAAGATTTTCATGTTCGATTATCTATTCACAATATTGATCTGTTTTTTTCAACTATCTTCCGTTTATTCTTCATCATCATCGTCGTCATCATCTTCATCATTTTCTTCATCATCTTCTTCTTCAAAATCATAATCATCTTCTTCCTCATCTTCTTCTTCCTCTTCCACATCATCTGTACCATCTTCTTCACTGGTCTCATTTCCAGAGGCGTCTCTCTTTCCCATGTCTTTCTTACCCACATGACTTTTCAACTCATCAATTTTATTTTGTACAAAATGACCGATCTCGGATGTCATTGCCACGTCCTGCAATCCATCCGGCACATCAGGAGGAGTCTGGTCATCCCCAGAGCATAAAGCCACACACGCGACAAGGATGAGTACTGAGGTGAACCTTTTCATTGCTACTGCTAAAGGGAATTGGTTGTCAAGAAAAGGGGCATTATATTATACAGGGTGTCCAACTGTCTTTGTCGTCACAAAATAGGCTAAATTATTCAAACCAGAAACAGTGTTGTAGGGAATTGTCAGGCGAACATTTTGGTTGCAACATTGACATCCCAAGTCTTATCAATCGTCAGATAAATCGTCTTTTGTCAAAAATACGTGTTCATGAAATTCGAGCGGGGTTCACGTTTGGAAAAATGGCAAAGTTGCTCGGATCACATTGCATCCCTCATAAGAGTTGTAGGAAATTGTCAGGCGGTCATTTTGGTACCCGAGTTTTTGTCCTAGCTCAATGTTTAAGGTGTCTTATCATAAGACTCTTATGACTGTCTAAAGACAAAAATTAACCAACATTTTTGAGGAAATCACGTGTCATCAACAAGTCGGTAAAATGACTTGAAATTTATATGAGGTTCATTGGAATCGTCCGAGGTTCATTTTGATACGATGATTTTATCCTTTGCATTTCGTCTTAGTTGCGTTATGACTGTAGGAACATGAAGATGTCTCTATGCTGAGTCTTAGTTGGTATCGGCTCACAACCGCTAATTAGGTGGCTCGGTGTCGTGT